>JABUQX010063110.1:0-22500 GCA_015478945.1 Trachelipus rathkii
CGATCTAACATTAATACATATTATTAACATTTAGATTTTTTTTGCTATTACACATAAATAATATATAATAGGCTTGACTACGCTTTATCACTACTAAATATGTAAATTTTTACGGTTGTGCAAAGAAGATACCTCAAACACCTGCCTAAATTACCTAGGAGCCCAAATTATTATCTGAAACCGATCTAACATGAATACATATTATAACAAATTTACATTTCTTTGCTATTACACATATAACAATATTAATAAACTTGATACCGCTTTATCACTACATAAATGTGTAAATATTTTTTAAGGTTGTGAAAAGGAGAATCCACAAAACACCTGCCTAAAATTACCTAGGAGCCCAAATTATTTTTTAAAACCGATCTAAAAAAAATAATTACAATAATTATAATAATTTAAGATTTTTTGCTATTACACATAAAACAAATATAAAAAAACTTTGACTACGCTTTATCACTACATCAAATTGTGAATATTTTACATTTGTGCAAAGGAGATATCTTAAAAATCTGCCTAAATTACCTAGGAGCCAAAATTATTATTTGAAACCGATCTAACATGAATACATATTATAACAAATTTAGATTTCTTTGCTATTACACATAAAACAATATAAATAAGCTTGACTACGCTTTATCACTACATCAAATTGTAAATAATTTACGGTTGTGCAAAGGAGATACCTCAAACACCTGCCTAAATTACCTAGGAGCCCAAATTATTAATCTGAAACCGTCTAACATGAATACATTGTTATATTATTTAAGATTTCTTTGCTATTACACATATAACAATATAAATAGCTTGACTACGCTTTATCACTACATAAATGTGTAATATTTTTTACGGTTGTGCAAAAGTAGATACCTCAAACAAACACCTGCCTAAATTACCTAGGAGCCCAAATTATTATCTGAAACCGATCTAACATGAATACATTTTATAACAAATTTAGATTTCTTTGCTAATACACATATAACAATATAAATAGGCTTGACTACTCTTTATCACTCCTAAAATATGTAATATTTTACGGTTTAAGGCAAAAAATATACCCACAAACCTACCTAAAAAATTACCTTAGGAGCCCAATTATTATATGAAACAGATTTAACTGAAATACATATTATAACAAATTTAGACTTTTTTGCTATTACACATATAAACATATAAATAGGCTTGACTACGGCTTTATAACTATACAAATGTGTAAATTTTTTAACGGTTATGCAAAAAAGGAATACCTCAAACACCTGCCTAAAATTACATAGGGAGCCAAAATTATTATTTTGAAAACGAATGCTAAGCATGAATACATATTTTCAATAACGACAATTTAGATTTTCTTTGCTATTAACACATATAACAAAACAAAATAAAGGCTTTACTTTGCTTTATCACTACATAAATGTGTAAATATTTTACGGTTGCACAAAGAAGATACCTCAAACACCTGCCTAAATTACCTAGGAGCCCAAATTATTATCTGAAAACCGTTCGAACACTCGAATACATATTATAACAAATTTTAGAATTTAATGTTGCAATTACAAATAAAACAATATAAACAAGCTTGACTACGCTTTAAATTTACAGCATTAAATTGTAAATATTTTTACAGTTTGTGCAAAGGAGATACCTCAAAACCTACCTGCCTAAAATTACCTAGGAGCCTAAAATTTTATTCTGAAACCGATCTACATGAATACATATTTTAACAATTTAAGGTTTTTTTTTTTGTTAAAACACATATAACAATATAAATAAGATTTACTACGCTTTATCACTACATAAATGTGTAAATTTTTTACGGTTGTACAAAGAAGATACCTCAAACACCTGCTTAAATTACCTAGAAGCCCAAATTATTATCTGAAACCGATCTAACATGAATACATATTATAACAAATTTAGATTTCTTTGCTATTACACATATAACAATATAAATAAGCTTGACTACGCTTTATCACTACATATATTTTGTAAATTTTTTACGGTTGTGCAAAGGAGTAACCTCAAACCCTGCCTAAATTACCTAGGAAGCCAAACTTAATTATATCAAACCGATCTAACATGAATACATATTATAACAAATTTAGATTTCTTTGCTATTACACATAAAACAATATAAATAGGCTTGACTACGCTTTATCACTACATAAATATGTAAATTTTTTACGGTTGTGCAAAGAAGATACCTCAAACACCTGCCTAAATTACCTAGGAGCCCAAATTTTTATCTGAAACCGATCTAACATGAATACATATTATATATAACAAATTTAGATTTCTTTGCTATTACATATATATAACAATAAAAAAAAACTTGACTACGCTTTATTACTACATAAATGTGTAAATTTTTTTACGGTTGTACATAGGAGATACCTCAATCCTGCCTAAAAATATAGGTGGCCAAAAAATCGAATAGGGTAAAATTGAATACATATTATAAAAATGTAGATTTCTTTGCTATTACACATAAACAATATAAATAAGCTTGACTAAGCTTTATTACTACATAAAATTGTAAATATTTTAGAGTTGTGCAAAGGAGATACCTCAAACACCTGCCTAAATTACCTAGGAGCCCAAATTATTATCTGAAACCGATCTAACATGAATACATATTATAACAAATTTAGATTTCTTTGCTATTACACATATAACAATATAAATAGGCTTGACTACGCTTTATCACTTCATAAATGAGTAAATTTTTTTACGGATGTGCAAAGGAGATACCTCAACACCTGCCTAAATTACCGTAGGAGCCCATTATTATCTGAAACCGATAAAACATGATTACATATTATAACAAATTTAGATTTCTTTGCTATTACACATAAAACAATATAAATAAGCTTGACTACGCTTTATCACTACATAAATGTGTAAACTTTTTACTGTTGTGCAAAGGAGATACCTCAAACACCTGCCTAAATTACCTAGGAGCCCAAATTATTATTGATATTTCTCACATTATGTTAAGCAGCGCTGTTTTAACCGCTGTACTCAGGTCAAATTATCATAAATAAAAATATACTACGTTTTATCACTAAATAAATGTGTAAATTTTTACGGTTGTTCAAAAAAGATACCTTAAACACCTGCCTAAATTACCTAGGAGCCCAAATTAATATCTGAAACCGATCTAACATGAATAATTTTTATTATAACAAATTTAGATTTCTTTTGCTATTACCACATATAACAATATTAATAAAGCTTGACTCGCTTTATCACTACATAAATGTTGTAACATTTTTTACTGTTGTGCAAAGAAGAATACTCAAAACACCTGCCTAATTAGCCTAGGAGCCCAAATTATTATATGATATTGATCTAACATGAATAAATATTATAACAAATTTAGATTTCTTTGCTATTACACATAAAATAATATAAATAGGCTTGACTACGCTTTGTCACTAAATAAATATGTAAATTTTTTACGGTTGTGCGAAGGAGATACCTCAAACACCTGCCTAAATTACCTAGGAGCCCAAATTATTATCTGAAACCGATCTAACATGAATACATATTATAACAAAATTTAGATTTCTTTGCTATTACACATATAACAATATAAATAAGCTTGACTAAGCTTTATTACCACATAAATGTGTAAATTTTTACGGTTGTGCAAAGGAGAATAACCTCAAACACCTGCTAAATTACCTAGGACCCCAATTATTAATCTGCAAACCGATCTAAATGAATACATATTATACACAATTTTTAGATTTCTTGGTCTTTACTCATGAAAGACAATAAAATAAGGCCTTGACTCGCTTTAATCACTACATCAAAATGTAAATATTTTACGGTTGTGCCAAAGAGATATCCAACCCCTGCCTAAATTACCTATGAGCAAATTATTATCTGGAAGCCGATCTAAATGTGGAATACATAGATTTATAACAAAATTTAGGATTTCTTTGCTATTACAAATAAAACAATATTAATAAGCTTGACTACGGCTTTATCATTACATCAAAATTGTGAAATATTTTACAGTTGTGCAAAAAGAAGATACCTCAACACCTGCCTAATTACCTAGGAGGCGCCCAAATTATTATCTGAAAAGGATCTAACATGAATACAAATTTAAAAAATTTAGATTTTCTTTCTATTCCACATATAAGCAGATATATACAAGTATAATTAACCTTGACTACGCTTTAAATCACGTTAAAAAAATTTTGTACTTTTTTGAACGGTTTGGGCAAAGGAGATCTGCAAATACCTGCCGTAAATTACTAGGAGCCCAAATCTGATTTAATTGAAACCGATCTAACATGATACATATTATAACAAATTTAGGATTGTCTTTGCTATTAAACACATATAACAATACAAATAAGCTTTACTAAGCTTATCACTTAATAAATGTGTAAATGTTTTTACAGTGTGCACAAGGAGATACCTCAAACACCTGCCTAAATTACCTAGGAGCCCAAATTTTTATTCTGAAAAAAAACCCCCCCTAAACTTTTCCCCTAAAAAAAAATTGAAATAACAAAAAAAATAAATAATTATATCAAATTTAGATCTTGCTATTACAGACCATAAAACAATATAATATAACTTGACCTAACGCTTTATCAACTTACATCAAAATGTAAATATATTTAGAGTTGTGTCAAAGGAGTAACCTCAAAACACCTTGCTAAATTACCTAGGAGGCGCCCCAAATTATATCTTGTTAAACGTATCTAAAATGATACAATATTATACGAATTCAGTATTTCCTTGGCTATTACACATAAAACATATATATAAGCTGATCTACGCCTTTATCACTCATACATGTGTAAATTATTTACCGGTTGTGCAAAGGAGATACTCAAACAGCCTGCCCTAAATTACCTAGGAGCCGAAATTATTATATAAATCCGATCTAACATTACTACAATTTGATAACAAAATTTTAGATTTTTTTGTGCTAATTACACATAAATTAATATAAAATAGGCTTGACTACGCTTTAAAACTACATAAAAGTAAATATTTTACGCGTGTGCAAAGAAGATACCTCAAAACCCCTGCCTAAATTACCTAGGAGCCAAATTAATTATCTGAAACCGATCTACATGAATTCATATTATAACAAATTTACAATTTCTTTGCTTATTACACATAAAACAATGTAAATTAAGCTTGACTACGCTTTATCAACATAGTAAAATTGTGGAATATTTTTTACATATATATATGAGATACCTTAAAAATCTGCCTAAATTACCTAGGAGCCAAAATTATTATTTGAAAACCGATCTAACATGATTACATATTTAAACAAAATTTAGATTTCTTTGCTAATTACACATAAAACAATATAAATAGCTTGACTACGCTTTATCACTACAAAAAATAAATTGTAAATATTTACGGTTGTGCAAAGAAGATACCTCAAACACCTGCCTTAAATTACCTTAGGAGCCAAATTTATTATCTGAAGCGGATCTAACATGAATACATTTTTATAACAAATTTAGATGTCTTTGCTATTTACACATATACAATTATAAATAAACTTGACTAAGGCTTTATCACTACAATAAATGTGTAAATTTTTTTTTTTACGGTTGTGCTAGAAGTTAGATAACCTCAAAAACACCAAAGTAGAATACCTCAAAACACTCTCTGCCCACTAAAAAATTACCATTCTAGGAGCCCCGATCACCAAATTTATTATATATGAAAACCGATCTACATGAATAAACCATAAAAATTATAAAACAAATGATAATTTATTTAAATAATAATGAAAACATAAACAATATAAATAGGGCTGTCTTGACTACTCTTTATTCACTCATAATAATGTAAATAAAATTTAGCGGTTTGTGGCAAAGGAGAACCATTTCTCAAACAAAAACCTGCCTAAATTTACCTAGGAGTCTAAATTATTATTTGACAACCTATCTACATGAAAATACATATTATAACAAAATTTAGATTTCTTTGCTATTAAAGACATATAACAATATAATAAGCTTAACTACGCTTTATCAATACAAAAATGTGTAATTTTTTACGTGTTGTGCATAAGAGGATATCTCAACTACCATTTTGTCTAAAATACCTAGGAGCTAAAACTATCTTTAACCGATCTAACATGAAATACTACATATTATACAAATTTAGATTTCTTTTTGCCACATACCATATAACAATATAAATATAAAATAAGTTCTTTCCTTTGCTTTAAATAAACTCTTTTCTAATGTTCTCAAGTTTAATGTGGTAATATTTTACGGTTTGCCCATGATTTTTTTTTTTTTATTTTTTTTTTTTCAATTTTTGTAAAATTGTTTTTTTTTTGGTTGGTTTTTTTTGTTATTTTAGTTATTTTTTTTTATTGAGTGTATATAATTTTTAAAAAAATTGGTTTGTTTGTTGTTCTTTTTAATTTTGGATTTTTTTTTTGTTTATTTTCCTTATTTTTTTTAGTTTTTAATCTAATTTTTTGTTTTGGTCTGTTTACATTTTTTTTCTATTTTTTTTTCTTTTTTTTGAGCAATGGAGTCCGTTTTAAAAGTAATTTCTATTATATTGGTGGAGTCAAGGGTTCTAATTTGTTATTTTATTAATCATATTCTGTTTTTTTTGTTTTCAAGTTTGGGGTTCGTGGTTATAGTGTTCTGTTTGTTTTTGTTTCTCTCTTTTTATATATTTATTATCCTTAGGAGTATTTTCTTTTCTTTTAATTAATATTTTCTTATTCTTTTTTTTTTTTTTTCAATTTTTAACTTTTTTTTTGTTATAATCTATTTGTTTTTTTATTTCTTTATAAATTTATTTTTTTGTTTTTTTTTTTTTTTTTTTTGGTTTTTTTTTTTTGTTTTGTTGGTTTTGTTTTATGAAACACATTTTATTTTTTGTTTGTTTTTTTATTATGTTTGTTTTGTCTTTTTTTGTTGTTTGTTTTTTTTATTTTTTATTATTTTTACATAATTTTATAGTTATTTTATGGATAACCATTTTTTTAATTTAAAACTATTTTTATTTATGATATTGTCGGATGCATAACTGTGAGTTTAGGTGATTAGAGGCTGTGTGGTTTGTTGTTGTTGTTAGAGTTCTGTTGTTGTGTTATGTGTGAGTGTAGTGTGATATTGTGTATGTGTTGTAGTTGTTGTTAGTGAGTCATTTTGTGTGGTTTTTATTATATATCTTTTAATATTTTTTATCATAAATTCAAATATATCTTATATTTATTTTTTTCCTTTTGATTCTTATTTGTTTTTAGTTAGGTACTAGCTAGTATATGATGAATTGGTAAAACAATTTGTTTTTAATTATGTTTGTTATTGATATATAACGAAACGGTGACATTTTATTTGATATGCTAGGGTTTGCGGTTGATTTGGTTTTTAGTTTGGTATTGTATGTTTTTTGTGTGAGTGGTGTAGTCTAAATTGTTGTTTAAATGTTGCTGAGTTGCGTTTGTTTTAATTTGTTTTGTTTTTTAGGGGTGTATGTTTACTGCTCGTATTTTGGGATTTTTGTTTATTTTTTGTTGGTGTTTCGATTTTTGCTAGATTTAGGTGGTGAGGTGATGGGTATTGTTTGTTGTTGTATGTTGTGGTGAGTTGTGTGTAGTGTCCTTTCTTGCTTGTTTGTTGTTTTTTGTGTTGTTCTGTTCTTGTTTTAGTTTCAGTGTTGTGTGGGGGGGTGTAGTGTGTGTATGTGATGTGTGTGTTGACGATTGTGTGGTTTGGTGGCAAAGGTAGTCGAGCTTGGGGGTGATTCTTTCTAGGCTATTATGAGTTTTGGTATTTTTTGTTGTTAGATGTATATGTCCTAATTTTTGATGGGTTTGGTTTTATTGGTGTTGGTCAGGTCATTTTTATTTGTAATAATTTATTTTATTTTTCTTTTGTTATCTATTTTTTCTATTTTTAAAGCTTTATATTTTTATATATATATATTTATACTTTTTTAGGGAGTGGTGGGTTTGTAGGTTTGCGTTTGTTATTGTGTTTGGTACGTTGACTTGATTGATGGCGTTGTTGTTGTTGTTGGTGGTGTTTGTTTGTACGTCTTTGTTAATTGGTGTTATGGTTGTTGTATTTGTTATTTTTCCTTGTGTTGTTGTTATGCTTGTTGGTTATGTGTATGATTCTGTATCTTGCCTTAGTGTGTTCGTTGTTCGTTTTTTGTTTTGGATTCGTTTGTATATGTTGTAGTTATGTGTGTGTGTTGTGTTGCTGAGTTATGGTATGCTCTTGAGATGGGTTTTAGTCGTTAGAGTATATATCTTTTATTTATTTATATTTATTTATTTTTTTATATTTGTTATTATTTATTTGGTGATTGTGTGTTGTTATGCTTTGTTGTTTGTTAGTTTTGTTGTTGTTGTTGTTGTTGTTGTTTGTTGTTGTTGTTTGTTGTGTTGTTGTTGTTGTTGTGATTGTTGTGTGTCGTTGTTTTTGCTGTTTGGTTGTTGTTTTGGTTTGTTATATTATTTTATTTCGTTGTTGCTATGTTGTTTTAGTTGTTATGTATATAACTTAGAGATTTTATAGAATTGTTGCGTTGTCTTTAGTTGTTTGTGATTGTTTGATGTTTTGGGTGTTGATTGTTTGTTATTTGTGCATGTGTTACATGTGTAGGTGTTGTGTGAGTGAAAGAAGTAGTTTTGGTTGTTTGTGATTTTAAAGTGTGGAATATTCAATTTTTCGAATATTTTAATATTTATTATTTATTTTTTATAATTATTAATTTATCTCATATTTATTTAATATACTATATAATTATTGGGTCTTTGATTTTTGGTGTGATGATTCTACGTTTTTTTTTGGTTGTTGTTGTTGTTGTGATTGTTGATAAACCTCTTTGGATGTTTGGTTGTTTGTTGTTTGTTTTTGATGTTGATGTTTGGTTGGTATTTTTTGACTGTTGTACCGTAGGCCACTGGGGGTGTATTTTTGCTTGGGGAGTTTATTTTCTTTTTTGTTCTTATCTTCTTTTTTTTCTTTTTTTTACTTAATTTGTGTTTATCTCTTTCTTGCCGTGGGTATTTATAATTTTGTATTTATCAGTTATAGTTAGTTGTGGTAGTAGTAGTTCGTTCCTGTAGTTGTTAAAATATGGTGGTGTGCTTTGAGTTGTACTGTTTTTGCTCATGACGTGGTAGTAGTTAGTGTCATTGTCCATTGTGAACTCGTGTTTGTAGGCCTTGTTTTTTTTTATTTATATTTTTTTAATCTTATTGTTTTTTACTGTATTTTATATTTTCATTTTTTATATGTATTAGTATATATAACCTTCTTTTTCTTTCATGTGCTTTAAGTAATCGTGTTGGTTTGGTGTTTTTTTTTTCATAATTATTATTAATTTTATTTTCTTGAAAATTCATCTTATTATTTATTTGTTCTTTTTTTAATATTTATTTTATTATTTTATACTTTTCGTAGTTGTGTGTCGTGTGTATTCAGTTGACTTGTTGCGGCTGCTGCGGTTGGTGGCAGTGTGTGTGGGGTGCGTGTTTTGGTTCTGGGTGTTTCTTAATATGTTGTTTGTAGATTGTTGTTGTTGTTGTTGTTGTTGCGTTGTTGTTGTTGTTTGTGTTGTTGCGTGCCTGTTTGTTGTTGTGTGTGTGTTGGGATTGTTGTTTGTTCATAGTTGTTAGTGTGATGTTTGTTTATTTGTGTTGTTTGTTTGTATTTTTGTTTTGTTTTTGTGTTGAATATTTTTCCAGTTTCTTTTGAACTCTATGTTTTTTACTGTTGGTTGCTCGCTTGGTGGTTGGATTGTTTTGTTGTGGTCTTGTATTTGTGATATAGGTGGTGAAAGATGGGTAAGGAAGGAGTTGTTTTTGTGTTGATAGTTTGTTTGGTTGTTGTTAGTTGTTTTATGTGTGATGTGATTTTGTAGTACTGTGTTGTTATGTTGTTGTTTTTATGTTGATTCTGTGATTAGTGACCTGTATTTTATGGTATGTTTTTATTTTGCTTGTTTTTTTTGTGTGTTTGTATATTTTTTGTTTGATTTTGTGTTGTTTTTGTTTACTTGGTTGTGTGGTAAGCGTAGATGTTTGTTTAATGGAATTGTTGATTGTTTGTTTCCTGTTTATTGTTTGTATGTGGCTGGGTGTTGTGGAGTGGTTTATTTTTTGTTGTAGTAGTGTTGATGTTTATTTTTTTTTTGAATTTTTTTTTTTTTTTTATTTTTTTCTTTGCGGTGTGGTTTCTCTTATATTTTTTGTTTTTGTGCGTCTGTGTTTTATATGTTTATGATATTTTGGCGTGAGTTGTGGGGATGTGCTTAGATGGGGGGGTGGAGGAGATGAGACGAGGGGAGGGTGGGCTATGAGTTTTGGTTTGATTGTATTTGGTGTATTTATTTTTTATATTATCTGTGTGGAGTTAGTGGCTTGATTTGAGTATCGTCGTGTCTAGTAGATCATAGGAAACACATCACATTTCTCATCTCACTCGAGTTTCCCTATAATATCAATATCAGAATACAATAACTACTAACTAACATCTACCTTACTTTTCTTATTTCTCTTCACTCTCTTCTTTTTCACAATCAGGAATCAACTGTGTTGCGAGTATCGATAGGGAGTGTCTAGGGATTTTGGATTCCATATCCTAATTTTGTGTAATTACACCATCTATAAATACATGGTGCAAGCTTCCTTTTCACGTGCTATATGGTTACTTAGTCTGCACAGTATACCATAGGTCACACCAGAAACATGCTAATTCGGAGCGGAGTGTTGTTATCTGGTCGAGGGCGATCGGTCACACCTAACTTCGCATTTCTAACCTTCCTTTAACACTATATCCTTGTATAACATCCCTAGTTACAGCTGTTTTCGATATAGCAGTATCTTCATTAATGATGTCATACACTTCACACCTTTTATCCGATTTTCACACTTTACACATTCCCTTACTATTCCGTGATTCAAGCATAACATGGCTGACATTTCCCATCTTATGTTCACCTTTTCTCTTATCATCATACGATCTAGAGGATTGGATTAAGTTCATAGATTGTGTGCCATTCATAGTACTGTTATTATAAAGCCTTTATACCGCTGAGTGTACAACAGATCATCACTTCTCATTCTTAATATCAATAACATAGAACTCATCTTCTTCCATACTTATACCTGCCAATACTTAACCACAATCCCCTAACATTTTTGTAACGACCATGTATTTATACCATTAATTTTAACTAATTACCCTTCTTAAATATTCGCCTTTCCAGTACTCTTTCTGAATTCCTCCTAGTATTTATTTTTCATTATACCTATATTTCATCACGCTAACTTGTTATTACATTAACTACACTGCACCTATATCCCAGATATCAATTTCAAGCTCTCACTCCATTATACTTTCCGCAACATAAACCTTAATGTAAGTCATGCACTCATTCTATCCTAGGATCCCAGCCTTGAAATACATCCGCACTATACTAATCTCTTTCCCTAAGCCAACACTCAGTCCCCTTTCCACCACTTAACGGATCCACCAGACTGTTAAACCCTAACACTGTCCTCGTTTACCGCGGACCAGAATTTCCCCTTACCTGATTATTTACATTTACTACTTACTATGTTGCATTCACACTTACATTTGTATTATTCGATTTTGATAACAGCTAAACTTATTTTTTTTTCCATCTAACCGCATTACCTACACCCCCAGAACTACATTTGATTCCATTTGGCATCAATCCCACGGTTGTCCTTTACTGCCCCAACACCTACCAGCCACGTGCCCTACCTTCCCACCATAACGTACAGGTATTTTCTAGGGAACCTACCACATCCTCGAAAATATGACCCTCGTCCGCACAAACTTCCCGATACAGTCTTCTCTTACATTCAACACTTGCTGACAATCTCTTACCAAATGATCTATCCCTCCACATCTCCTACATCCAGCCGTTGAGGGTCTGTGCAATTCATAGCCATATGTCCCACTTGCCCACAACTAAAACAGAAACCATTTTGCCCATCTTATGTCTGAAATCAAATGCCCCATCTTACCAACACCTAAAACACTTCACATCCCATACCCCCTGCATTCTCTCGTTCCACTGTCCGATTTCATATTCTCTCTCACATTTCCCATTGATTGACCCACCATTCTCTCTCAATGTTTCGTAATTAACCAACTGGTTGTTCTGCTTGCACTCCTCGCATATCGTACCTCCTGCATTCACCTGTCTTTCATTTTCACCCCCAATAGAATCTTTCTAAGAATTTTACCCATATAACTTCATACGGATTGGCCCTAAGAGCATCCCTATAAGACTTATACTGTGGCACATGGTGAAGCCCTTTCATTCATTCCCCTACCACTGTACACATCATGCCTCTCATACTCCTCTTTATCTCTTTCATTCTTTTCAAATTCACGATCTTCTACTATCTCTAATACATCCCTCCACTGCAATCGTTCCCTACTCCACCTCATTTTCTCTTTACGCCTCGCATTTATAAACTCTGCCACTGGAGCAGGGATCGTCTCCAGAAATTTCTTTCATCAACATTTTGTTTTCATTTATCCCCTCATCCCCAAACTTCACTCGAGCCAATGTTTCCAACCTATGCGCATAATTATCCAATCTTTCATTCTTTCCTCTCCTAGCCTTATCAAAGTCATTCACACGTCTATACTTTACACCCCCCCTTAACTCTTTCAACCTGTTCC
Organism: Trachelipus rathkii; assembly: GCA_015478945.1. Classification (NCBI taxonomy): domain Eukaryota; kingdom Metazoa; phylum Arthropoda; class Malacostraca; order Isopoda; family Trachelipodidae; genus Trachelipus; species Trachelipus rathkii. The sequence continues at coordinate 12,699 of JABUQX010063110.1, forward strand.
AACATTCTTTCTTTTACAACTTCATACTTCGGCTCACCCACACTCACGATAGCCTTGTAAAAATCAAACATTCTCCCTTCCAAAAACTCACCTAACTCTTTAACCCAAAACACCTTATTTTCATCAAATTTTTCTTTACAGTAACTCTCATACTCTCTAAAAAATTCACACACATCCTTAGTTCCATACACACATTATATTTATTAATCTTCGGAATGTCCCTAATAAGGACACTCCGTGCAACTTGAACATCATCTCTCGAGTCTTCCGACGTGGTACCCTCATCATAAATCTCATTCAGTTCCTCATTCACACTACTATATAAAGAATCTATACTCTTACCTTTTGCTATCACTTTCATGTCTTCTATTCTTCGACGTCTTCTTCTTCTGATCCTTCTTCTCTTTATTCTTTTCTTCTTTCTACTTATATCATTTTTCATTTTCTCTTTATCCATATTCTTCTCATCCACATCACTTACATGCTTTTCCTCTTCCAAAAACTCTCTCCCTTCTTGTAAATCTACCATCATTACGGGAGTAGAGGTTACTCTCTTTTGCGTCCCTTTCGTTCCAATCTCTTTTGCAAACCACAAATTTCTTATTCAGTATATCATCCATTCTTGCTTCCATTCTCATTTCCATTTGTTTTTCTCTCTCCTGCATTCCTTCTTCCATCTCTCTCAGTCTATCAAATTAATCTTCATTCTCCTTTTCTTTCTCTCCTTAAATGCGCGCGCCTCTTTCAGTCATCTCTACTCCCAATCCCGAATCTCACTTCCTCAGGCAGTAGCCATCTTTACCATGCTAATCGTCTATGTCCCCTAGGTTCTTTCCGTCGCAGTACGCCCCACGCTTGGCGCCAGAAATATGTCTGGTTTTTACGCCTCCAACAATCTCCTAAAAGGCCGTAGATACAGGAAATGAAGGCCTAAGAACATAAACAAAACAAATAATTAGTTCATAAAAGAGTAATCTTTCATCGGTTCCAAACTTTGTGTCAACAACGCAGCCAAAAAAAATTTATTAAATAAAATATACCCAACCTCAACCGATACCGAAACCGATCCGAAAAAACCACCCCAAGGTAATCCGCCACTACAAGGTAACCTACGGCAAGGTTCTACGTTACCTTGAACCCAACCACAATTATCAGATATCAATGAACACTGCAGATATTCATTGATATCTTCACCCTTAAACCTAAAATATATCTTCTTAATACTAAAAATTAAAAATACTTTGTATCGTAGTTCTCCAAATGTACTCCTTCTCAAGTCTCCTACAATTCTCAATTCTCCTTTGCGATTCTCCACACAATTCTCCAATAATCCTCCTTTGCAATTCAATCAAATTATCTCCTCCAATTGTCCACACAATTCTCCAAAATACTCCTTCTAAATTCTCCTGTCCACACAATTCTCTAATAATCCTCCTTTTCTTTTCAGTTTCAACAATATTCTGTTCTACTTTCGCGTAAATCAATCTCTTTAATTTCTCTCTATTCTATTTTCACGTTAATCGATCTCTCTAATTTCTCCTACTATCCTTTCCAATTTCCAAGCGTTCTCTACTTCAATTTTCCAAGCATTCTCTATTTCAATATTCCTTGGTGCCAACCTTCTTGATCTTTCTCGAAATGGTCGTGTTGGCAAGATAAGCCAAAAAAAAAAAAAAACTGCGAAACTAGGATTAAATAAAGTAACATCGGCATCAGAGTAATCAAGAAAAATCAATAATAATAATAAATAAAAGAGATATAATAATAATAAATAAATATATAATAATGACTAATAATATAACTAAGAGTAATATAATAATAATAATATAATAATAATAATAATAATAATAATAAGGATAATAAATAATAATAAATAATTAAATAAATAATAATAATAATAATTAATAATAATAATAATGAATGATAATATAATAATAATAATATTAATAATAAAATAACTAATAATAAAATAATAACTAAATTAATATAATAATAATAATAATAATAAGGGATAATTATAATAATAATGAATTAAATTTAATGAACTATACCTTAAAAATGAATTAAATTATAAATGAACTTTCATAACATTTAAATAAACAGAAAGAAATGCCCTTTAATAACTAACTAATTATAAAAAGAAATCATTTAAAAAAATAAGTAAATGAAAAATATAATAAAAAATTATAAAACCCACCACTGCAGGGTGCTTACCTGGGTGGTTGACCCAGTTTTTTTTTTCTCGTCGCCTGTTACACTCTTCTAACCATTCAAGGAACATTCTCAAATCGCTACTTCAGACTCAAAAGACAAAAAAAACAACTTTATAAAAAATTAAATTCAAACGAAAAGTCAACGGAAAAAAATCACTCAACAATAACCTAACATTTATACTTACTTCATCCAAATGGAATCAATCGCTGGCTGAAGCAAACAACGGGCCACTGAACAACAGGAACTTCCAAAACTTCGGAACTTCTCAGACCAGGAATTCAGACTAAAAAGAACAAGACATCCACCTTTCAAATCGAGCATAAAAACACTAATTAATAGATCAAATAACTGAAAAAATAACAATAATACAATAATTATAAACTAATGATAATAATGATAAATAACAAAATAATTTGTAATGATACCTGTTATACGTAAATCGTCAGCACAGTGGAACGTCTACAGTTGTTCTTGTTTTTTTTTCACACTTATAACGGGGGGGAAAAAATAAGGAAAGTTCGAAAACTGTATAAAGTCTCAATTGTCCCCTTTTATTTAACAAAGTAAATACTTTCTAACTGGAAATATTGAACAACAAAAAATTAACACATAATAAAAAATGTAAGTTTTAAAAAATAAACACTTATATAAAAACAACAGTAAACACTGCACCTCCAAGTATTGCCTTGTTGGTGGAACGTTCTAGACAGGCAAAACCTAAAAAAACAAAGAAAAAAACGGGTAAAATTATTAATGTTTACAAACAAAAATACCAATTACTACAATCGCCACTATACATTCGCTTAAACCAACCGCTATCAATTCTTCATCTTTTCTACATGAACAATACATTCTCAACATACTTTCAATTTATTCTTCGTTTTAACACCCGCCTTTCTTCACATCACATAACTCTCTAATAAAGTTCATTCCTCATTTTATACAATTCTTCTCAACACCTAGCACGCCTTAAGATTGGTCCATCTGAAACAAACACATTGAACTTTAGACCTTTACTTCTTATTCCAAACCATAGTCTCACAACTACTAATACAATAAACATGTAACAGCAATACCTTTCATGCAAGACTCTTATAGCGCACTCAGACTTAGTTGGCTTCACATTCAACGAGGCTCAACGATTTAATTGCACCCAGCCACCCTTATCCTGGCCATTCACAAATATTTCCTAAGCTTACACTCTGCCTGCATCCGTTCCTTCTCATTCGCCAACATATACCTCTTAAATATTTAAACTCAGAACACTTTTGTTCTAAGCTGCTTACATCTACACATACACTTCACACTGAGGAGTGTCCCCACTCATCACAACCATAACCTTTACTCTTATATAACGTTTACTTTCAAAACATTCCCTTTTACACACCCTGCCAAATGTCTCTGCCAATCCTCTCAAACTCTCTTTCAGATTCGCCACACACAAACAAATCATCCGCATATAATAGGTTAGGGCACCCTCCACTCATCTCCATCTCTATCATTCTAACACCATTACCTGCCATCCCAAACCATCTAATTCTTTCATAACACCCATCCATATAAAACAAAATTGAATAATAAAGGACAGCTAATTTAACCATGAATGGATCCATCTATGTACACTAAGCGAGTCACTTGGAATCGCTTTATTCTTAACACCCACGCCTCACTATCGTCATACATACTTTTGATTCACATTCAGAAGCCTAACACGCAACACCAAAATATCATTAACAGACCTGCCTAGAGGTTCACTATTAACCTATCAAACGGCTGAGTTGCAAAATCCATAACCTAAAATACAAATCATTCTTCTTCTCCCTCATTTTGTTTCAATTAAAGATTTGATCCATACAATCACTCTACCACTCCTAAAGCGTCCACCTTGTCTTCACACAATACAGTCTTTAGTCACTCGACGCACTCTTTCAACCAAAATAACACCATATATCTCTTTCCCCTTCCCTACAACACTTTGTAATAAACTAATTCACCTATAGATCCTGCAGTTACCGCAGTAATTAAACCCTTATATAAGGGTACCTATTACTACTCTCCTCCAATCCCTCGGAAACTATACGCCTCCATAAACAGCTTTAATGTACACAACTTCCCAGATCCAATCAAAATCATAATCTCGCCTCCGTTCTTCGATCATTCTCGCCAGTAACTTTTCACTCTATAAACCTGCGATTTACTTAAACCAACTTAATCTTTTTATTTTTCAAACTTTCCATCCCACTCTTACTCACATACCCATTACCATATCCTCCTTGCTAATAAAACTCATCCCCCAAAAATACCTATTGCCTTCTTGCACTATCAAAACCCACACACATTCACCTAATCACCTATTCATTACTGCCAATATTCAATCACAGATTTTCACGAGGAGAAATGTTCTTTTCCACACTGCCCCTCACATCATTTCATCAGTTACAAAAGCAAGCCTCCCATTTATTATTTGATCTATAAACCCACTTTATTCCAGACGAGTAACGCTCATACTATACATTAACACAGGTAACAACACATACCCTCATGTAAGACCCTAGCCGCCTAAGACTTATTCCCCTTACATCCACCAACGATTTTAATTGCACCAGCCATACTACATACTGCACTTTCCACCTTCCTACTCTGCATCTCTGCATCATCCGTTCCCTTTTGCATCCACCATATATCCTAAATATTTAAACTCAGCACTTGTTCCAGCGGCGAGATCTCTAGACCATTCTAACATAAACTTCACACCAGAGTACACTGTCCTCAACGCACAAACCATAACCTTACTCTTATCTCTACATTTAACTTATTCAAACCAACGCCACACCTTTTCACACCCTGTAAAATTTCTCTAAACAACTTCCTTCCTTCGCCAAACTCCTCGTTTCAATCACACCAGCAGGTACAAAAGCAACATCATGAATCCGCACCAATAGTAGGTAAGGGCCACTCTCAACTCCACTCTCACCATTCCATTCTAAGGAATGCTGCAACATATCCTAAAACACCATACTGCCTGCCTATCACTCCACCTCTAATTCTTTCATAACCTCCCATACCATATACAAATTAAATAACCAAAGGAGACATAACACACTGCCTCACTCACTATTAATACTACCAACCACCTTTGACACCAAATTTTATCTTACCACACGCTTCACTATTCATCAATATCATATTTTTGGATTCCAATTCAGAAGCATACCACCAACACCATATATCACTTAACACCTGCCATAGAGCTTCCCTATTAATCCTATCATACACCTGTTGCAAATCCATAAAACCTAAATACAATTTATTCTTCTCTCTCGTTTTCTCATTTATTTGTTTCATTGTAAAAGATTATAGACTCCAACAACATCCTCAACACCCATTTCTAAACGGCACCTTGTTACTTCACAACATCAGTTCCCTCAGTCACTCGACGCACTCTTTCGACCAAAATACCAGCATATATCTTCCCCACCACATTCAATAAACTAATTCCCTTATTATAATTTCCTACAGTTACCCTTATTCCCCTTACCCTTATATAAGGGTGCTATTAATGCTCTCCTTCAATCCCTCGGAACTATATCCTCCATAAACCCTTTGTTACACAAATCAACTCAATCACCATCTCGTCTTCGTTCTAGATCATTTCGCCAGTAATTTCATCTATACCTGCAGATTTACCATTCTTCAACTTTCTCACTCTATGCATTACCTCATCCCCAAAATACCTACTCCTTTTTGTACCATCAAACCCACACACATTCACAATCACCTCTTCATTACTGCCAATGGTATGCAGATTTTCGAAGTGTTTCCTCCACTCTCTCCTCACGTCCATTTCATCAGTTACGAAAGCACCATCCCTTTTTAGTAGATTATGAAGTCTAAAAATTAAAGAACTTCTTTAGAGGTGGGAGATAAATAAACAAGGCATATTAATTAGCAAGAGTCAAATTCATAGGGTAAAAAATTTAAAAAACTCCGAATTAGTAACATGAGGATAAACATAGTTGTAAAAATATGTCCAACATCCACCGTTGGATGAAAATTAAGGATAGAGCCAATTAGAAAAAACAGTAAGAGAATTCTGTTAGAACTATCAAACTTGATGTCGCACATATCAGTATCCACAAAATTTTAATCTGGAGTTAGACTGTTTCAATGATCCACATCCATTTCAGAATCTGCAAGGTAATATAAACAAAAGATCAGCATTTGCGTGTGCAAAGCAGCCGCTTCTATGGATTTCAAAAATCTCACATCCATGACATCAATAGTAAGATCAAGAGGGAAGGTAGAAAAATAAGGTAGTGTTCAAGATGGTGGAAATTAAAATAGAGCATAAATATTACAGAAATTAATATAAAAAAGATCGTACACTAGAGCAGGACGCCAGTATCTTAGCGCCCCAACTCGCTACAAGAAGTCTCTAATTCTCAAGCAATGTTTAGGGAAAGAGTGGAAAAGGAGCATTATTTGGATGTCTCTTCTTCTATCATATCAGAGGCAATATGATCAGTCGTCATTTGATAAACAAAATTATAAAAGAAAGATTGTATGAAAGAGTATAAGGTGGAGTAAGGCAGTGTGTGTGTGTTGTGTGAAAAGTACTAAACATGACTGCAATCACAGCCATAGTAGTTGAGAGAATAATGGAGATAATGTCTCTATCAGTTAAAGAATGAAAAGAACAACAAACCATTGAGCACGAGTGCACAGGTAGTCTTGCACCACTTGGATGATGCTTTTGCCTAACTTTATGTTGTGGGTCTTGACAAAATTAGTTATAACAAAATCTTTCGATGAATGTAGTTTTGCTTGAGGTATTCCCCACCCAAATGATGTAGCTGGTGAAGAGACGCGACTAGAGTAGAAGGAGAAACTTCTTAAAAAGGTAAGAGCAACTACTTTGGGCAGCTTCTGTAATGGTTCAAGTGTTTGAAGAGGACCAGGGTTCAAAGCAACGTTCAGTATTGTGCCACTCATAGACAAATGAACAATTCAATATCTAAACATTCCTTCCTCTGATAATAAACAATCAATATTTTGATATTCCAAGTTTCATCACAACCTCTTGGGTCTTGGAGAGCCAGTTGATCTTTCTAAGATAGAGGGCAGTCAATACTTACTTGAAGAAGGAGGGTACACACCCTCAGAAACAATGTTCTTCCATGATTTACTGTTGATTAATTAGTAACTGGAATACAAATTGCATCTAAGGAAATAAAAATATTCAAGCCAAGATACCTTGAAGGAGATTCCATGATTTTTTATTTCCAAAATAGAGGGGAATACATATTCTAAGGGACAGTTTTTGAAGTAGCTGCAGCATACAAATGACATTTTGGTTTTCGCTTTTCCAGCTGGGTTTCATATTTATCCAACTTTTGTAGAGTTTAAATTTAGAGGATTTCCTATTCAAATTTATATTTAAGACAATTCAAACTGGCTGCCCTGTGGTCTCCACTGCAATTTAGACATAAGTTCGGTAACTTACAAGGTAAATAAAAGGTCTTACTACAGAGTGCACATGGATCATAGGCTCCACGGCATAATTCCTAGGATGTTCAAAAACTTGACATTTAAATAGAAACATATTTGGGATTGAAGAATGTATATTGAAAAAGAATATTTACACTAGGTGTATCACATAGATTGCAATAAAAACTTATCACTATGTACAATATGTCCTTCCATCAATCTTATAATTTATTTAAATTAATATTGTTATAAGAAACGCAATATGAAAAAATGTAAGGTAAAGATCTATGAAAGGAAGATAACAAAACGTGTCCTCTTATGGGATCAACCTGACGATATTATGTTTGCTAATAGATATGGCCTTAACTTCTTATGGCAATAGCAATTTAAATGAATCTAATGATCGCGAGAAGGATGCGCTGACATGATCATGAAATTCAGATTGTATCCCAGGCACGAAAAATTCAGCTTGAGAGCAACTTTTCTCCTTTTTCTTTGTGCCATCGGTATAAGTGTAGCTACGGAGATGGATATAATAGGCTTCTCAAGTGCAGTGAGCGTAGATTGCCGTTCATGGGTGTTTCTACGCGTTTTTCGTTTCCCAGTATTTTGCCTTCCTTTCTTTTGAATTAGCCATGCAGGGGGTGGCTGTTTTTTTTTATGTGATTTATTTATCATTTTAATTATTATTATTTATTGATTATTATGTATTATATAATTATTATTATTAGACTATAAAATATGGTGTTGGTTTTGTTGTGTATCCACTCTGAAATTTTAATTCTAAATCTATATTATGTTCAATGAGAATTCTTTACCACAAGAAATGCTTTGAACCGACACAGCGCATTCACGTTGTGTAGCTAATTTAAAACCTGCCCTGAGTCAGATCTGTAACTCGAGCATATATTGGTTACACGACGAAGTCGTTGTCGACAGGGCATATGCAAACATGCGCTACAGTCCAGCTAAAATTCTTGAACATGCTTCAAACGGCACATGGTCCAATTCAACTATTAGCGAACGAAAAGTGTAGTGAAATAAGAAAATGTAAAAAGTGAGTAAAGCGGGATTTTTTTCAGTGTAGACCCATGTCCCTTCTGTTATTTTTGTAGTAGGCCTCTTCAATTCCCCTTTAATGTTCACGATCATGTCATCATCTTGTGTTTATTTGAGTGTTGTTTTGTGAAAGATCAATATCGTCTAGATGTAATGTATAAGAGTGTTTCATCATCTCTTCTACATTGGATCGTATGTTAAAGTTGTATTGCGCCAATAGATATGTGAGTAGGCAGAGAGACATGATAAATGGTGGTCAGTGATATGTTGCATATCGGATATTAGAATGGATTTTGGATTTGGGAAAAGTGTGCGTTCATTTTAGTTTATTGTAACAAGATGGTGAAGATATCTGCTTTGAAACACATCATAGTTTATATATTCATTGGAATATCAATAGAATGGAAAGGAATGGAACTTACTAAATTACTGGAGTAGAGGAGTCATTTTTACAGGATTTGAGATAACAAAATATGAAGAGACGGAATTGAAATTAAAGAGGGAGAATAGGCATCTTCTAAGTAGTGAAGAAAATATAAAGAACTGTAATATTACTATACTTCAAAAAACAAAATAGAGGCAGTTAAGGTATTGGCAATGCCAGTAATGAGATATAGTTTTGAATTATATATGACTGGTCCGGATTTGGTGTGGGGTTTGGAGACGATGGGAAAAAAGCTCTATGACAGCAACAATCATATTATATTTGGTCTGCTCTTCTCTTATCGACTATCTGGGTGGGTTTGTTTTGGGGGGTGGATTGGGTGTTTGTGGTTTTTTTGGGGTATAAAGTAATCTACAAAAACCAGTGCGACAGCCCGTATTACATCCCGAGAAATAAGGATGGTATGGGAATGGTGCACATATCATGTGGTGAGTAGGATATTCGTTCAGCAATCTGGTTGTAGATATATTCGATTATGAGGTTTATTATTTGATTATGCATGATATTGATAGAAGAGGACTTTTGCGATTTTGGCTGGATGTAAAAAGAATCGACGGGAAGCATGCAGTTGGAGGGGCGGTTTTGAGCAACAATCAA
>JABUQX010063110.1:27500-45000 GCA_015478945.1 Trachelipus rathkii
AGCAAATCATATATTTTTTAATTTTTTTTTATAAAAAATATTCAGTTCTTCAGATACAAGAAAATAAGAGTTACTGCTAAGTGGGAAGATTCAGATAAGATATGGGATGACCTTTTTAAAAGGTGTTATGGACGATAAGTAGGACAATGAAGACAGGCGAAATTTGTCAGTTTGTTGGACAATCAATATAAGATTATGGTGTAAAGTTTGCGTGGTATATTACGACTGGCAAAATTTGCAATGGGAGGAGGTCCCGTGACTGTATAGTGACTGTAGTGATAATGGTGTGGCCAACACGGATGCGTGCAAGTATCATCTCGTGTAAGCGGCTTTAGGTGGGTGAGAGAGAACAGCTGTCGGACCAGATGCTATGAACTTTATATTTCTAGGTTTGTCGGCTCCCAGGCTGATGCGACTCGGTCCAGGGACTCTTGCAATGTGAAGGTCGGAAGCTTGTCGAGGGGCAGGGAATAATAATCAGTTGAGTGGGATTCGGAGGTACCTGTAACAGCTCTAAAAAGAAGAGGCGCTTATTTTGGCCTCTCTGTCGGCGATTTCATTTGCCAGTTACCCATGCATTGAGAGGGGTCCAACAAACTTATGATTGTTTCTTACGTGGAGTGAGGACAGTCGAAGAATTGTTTGCACAGCGGGTACCATGTGTTTTTTGAATTAAGGGGTTTGTTAAGCGCCAGGAGTGCGCTGAGCGAATCTGAATAAATGACATAAGAGTGGTTTTGGTTAGGATAGAATTCGAGAAAGGGCATCATTATAGCCATTAATTTTGGCAGTAAAAATTGAAGCATGAGGGGGAGGTATGGGAGAGTTTGAGCTGTCCAGGAAGACTGGCAGACGCTTCTACGCCCTCTGTTAGTTTTAGACTCGTCCGTAACAGTGGAGTTAAATTCCCCATGAGATGAAGACAAGATTATGCCGTAACAAGGCAAGAGGGTGGCTAAGACTTGGAGAGAGTTCAAGACCAAGCAAAGGTGGAAACATGGAAGTACGCAAGGTGTATATCCTAATCATAAGAGGAAAGGCAGCGACCTTTTGCAAAGGGCATGTTGTAAGAAGTTAAGGAATTGTTAGTAAACTGTTTATCAAATGGCCAGTATTAGGATTCTGAGGTACAGTCCGCAGATTCGGTGTCAGAGAATACTGTATGGGGGTTGAAATCGAAGATAACAGGTGACACATGATGTATTCCCTTGAAAGAGAAAGCGGCATAACATATGATTCAACCTTAAGGCTCACATTGGGGGAAGACCGGAAGGCTCCAGTGGAGGTACGGATCGCTCATTTTGGCCTGGGATCAATAGTGTAAGTAGAGTTGGGAAAAGCCTGACTCATTATAGCTGCACACGGCCTGAGTCCAGCTCGATCGGATTTGGGCGATATATGAGAAAATAAAAGGACTTGCAATCAGCACCCTAATATTTTGAGGCGAGATATGACGTAATAAGGTCAAGCACGCGATGACAAGGTTTTCAGGAGTTTATATGCGGTAATTGGGATGATGAAGGGTATTAGAATCTAAAAATCAAAGAAATCGATAATTGGGAAACAAATAACGTGTTTCAAAAGGTAAAAGATAGGGGTCAAAAATGTATATACCTAAGATGGGTGATAACTGAGAAGAGGAAAGAAGGTAAGTTAGTGTGTAAGGCTCGTTTGGTTGCAAGAGGTTTTGAGGAAGCAAGTGAAAGGTTAATAACTGAAACGCCAACATGTCCGGGTGAAGTGTTGAGATTGTGTTTAAGTGTGATTAAGAAAGAAGGATGGGAATGCAACTCCATAGATGTTAAGTCCGCATACTTGCAACGTGATATAATTAAAAGGCAGGTATATGTCACTCCTCTAAAGAAGCAAAAGAGGAAGGTTATATCTGGGAATTCCAAAGACAGTGTATGTGTTAAAAGACGCTGCAAGAGCTTGGTATGAGAAAGTAGTGGCCGTTATTACCGAGTTGGGGGGAAAGAAAAGAATGATTGAACCTGCTCTTTTTATGTGGGAGAATGGTAGTCCTTTGGATGGGATTATGTGTACGCACGTTGATGATTTTTGTTTTGGGGGTTCTAAGAGGTTCTTAGATACAGTCATTCGTGGAATGAAAAGAAGCTTGAAATAAGAACAGAAGATATGTTAGGATTTAAATACATAGATGTGAATATTCATGAACAGAAAGATGGAATATGGTTGGAACAAGACAAATATATGGATAGTATAACTGTGTCAGATAAGGATTTTTTTTGGTGAAAGGGAGATGGAAAAGAAAGAAATAACCATGTATAAATCTTTAGTTTGACAAATGAATTGGTTGCGTGGACAAACGAGGTCGGATTTATGCTATAATGTGTGATAGGAATAAATACTTTAAAGGGGATAAGGTGGAAGAAATGAGAAAACTTATAAATATCGTAAAAAGGAGTAAAGAAATTGATAGGAGATATGGTTTGAGCAGTTAGAAGGTAAAGATTAGTCGCGTTGGAGGTGTTTACAGATGCTGTTCTTATGGTAAATGGAAGGGTGTGTGAGTCCCCAGGTAGAGTATATTGTGGCTTTGAAAGACGTAAAAGGGAATAGATGTCCAATTTCTTGGAAATCTAAATGTATGAGGAGGGTTGCAAGATCGACAATAGAAGCTGAAGCAATTGAGTTTATTAAAGGAATACAAACTGGTATATATGTGGTTGGAGGTCGATAGGTTGGAGGTGGCTGTTTATACAGACAGTAGGACATTGAAGAATGCTATTTATTCTGTAATTCAAGTGGTGAGTAAATGTTTGAGAATAGACATAGCATGGATCAAGATGATGATGATGATAGAAGAGAAGAAGATTTCGAGAGTTGAATGGGTGGATACTAAACATCAGTTAGCGGATATGTTTGAATTGGGTGGATGTAAAATGGATAAAGGAATGTGTGGAAGGGAAAAAGAAGGGAGAGAGAAAGATATAAGAATGACCGTTTTTTTTTTCCTTTTAAAGGTTCTATCTGTGGATGGATTTTCTCCTTCAGCATGTTGCCTGATTTGAAGAGAATGAGAGAGCTTCTATAATCAAGCATGTTTTTTTTTGGATAAGTGCTAAACCTTTTTTATTTTTATTCTTTCATTATTTGTTTAGTAATTATTTCTATTTTTCCATTCAAACAGCAAATGCTATAGTTGTTCTTTTTGACGGCCCTTGAGGTTTATATTAACGTAATGTAAATAGTAAGTTGGGTGTATTAGGTACAGGAGAGGAAAGATAGGCGAGTCTCACGGTGTTATCCGATTACATAGGAATCTGGATCCAGGGGACTTTCTTTAAGGGTGACGGGTTGAGCGGGTACGGAGTACTTTCTTTAACTATCTTTCTTTCTTTCTTTATCTTCCTTTATTTTCCCAAGAATGGGAGTAAGGTGCGTGACGAGCATCGGAAAAGAAAAACAGTAGAAGAGCATGACATAAGTCGAAAAGAAAGCCCAGCCTTACCGCCCCCTCAGTACCATTAATTAGCGAGAACTCATCGCAGTCAGAAATCCACCTTAAAGCTTCATGGACAGCGATGGACCCTCTACTATGGTCAGATCGTCAATGTGGGTTTCATTCCTTGGTCCAGGTGGGCAACAACATACCCCTCACAATCCCCTGCCATTCACTCATTGTTATACACCTTTCTTGTCTCTGCCAAACCACATTTCTACATTTCTCTCCTTCAGAACATATCGTTCACGACTCGATCCACTTTTTCCTCTTCGTCTCCCAGCCGTCGGCTTCGCCAAGCACCCTCACTATTATGCATTCGCTTAACAGACCACTATCATCCATCCTTTTTCCACATGACCAAACCATCTCAACATACTTTCATTTATTATATACACTCTTATTTTCTGTATATGTATTTATATTATAATATTTTATAAGTATATTTATTCTCGGTAAATAATTTTCGTTACACAGTTTCTTATCTTCCGATGTGGCCAAACTGTTGTTTCCTTTTCAATTTATATAAGGTGAGATTGGCTGGTGATTGCCTATATATTGTATAAGGTTAGAGTTAGATAGAGATAATTTTTTTTTGAATTATAAATGATATATATTACTTTCTGCTATAATTTAATAAAACTGGTAATGGTATTCTGTATTTGTAACTCCGTAGTATAGGAACGCTCGTAACAGTACTGAACAGGCACTGAACTGACGGGCCAGACTTCATTTAGAGCATCAACCCTTCCTTCAAGAAAATGAACGTAGATTTAACCGAGTCCCAACCCATTCTGTCAAAGGTGCTCTTTCTACTCTCAATCCCGAGAGATAGAAGAGAATATAATAAACTGCCCAGCCCTCACTGTCCAAAGACAGACTCAAATCATCTTTGGGCCAGCCGACTGCCGTCGCGACAATATTTCGGGTTCACCTCTCATGGGAGTGGAGGGGGGGGGAAAGAAAAGTCAAAGTTAAGTAAGGTAAATCTAAATTAAAAATTCCCACGCATGTTAAATCTACAAACATTACTTAGTATTATAATTATTCAACCTAAATTAAGAGATTCCGTAACAAACAAACCTTCTCTTCTTCGCTAATTTGCTTTCCTTTAAAACCATCTGGATAACCTCCTGAATACTTAGATTCAGTAGATATTGCCATATATGTTAGATTTTATGTATGTGAGTACTAGATATATATTAGATGTGTTGAATTTAATTGATTGTTTGATAATAATAATTAGGTGATGTAATGTAATCTGAGGATTAGATGAGGAGTTATTAATTATAATGATTAGATAAATTTTGTTTTAACATATATGATACTTGGTTATTTTAAAATGAATTAATAATTATATCAATATTATGGTGTATTATTTTTTATCCCAAGAATCAAATTAGCAGTGAGTGGATGAATACTGTTATGATAATATTTTTGTTTTTAATCCTTAATATCAATTAAGATAGGAAAGTAAGAGATTAATTGGAATGAAATAATGAATTTTAATTAGATTATATTGAATTATTTAAAACGTATCTAATTCTGCGTAATCGTGTATCACTAAATGTTCACGATAATTCTAATAGTAAGTTGCTTCTATTATTTATTGTATAATGAGTTGTAATTTTAATGATGATATCAGTGTTGCTGTGGATTTTTGTTTAATTTATTAGATTAGGTGGAGTACATGAACAGTGCAGCTCATTGGGTTGCTTATTGAATATTATGTATATAACTTTATATATAAGTGATAACTATAGATTCATCTTTAATTAGATTTATAATATTAATAATAAATGTATAATATTTACTATAAATAATAATTGAGTAGCATTTGGGTGTAATGCGATTATTACATACTTTTATAATTTGTTTTTTTCAAATAAATCAAGGTTCGTGTCGATGTGTATGGTGGATAGATTTAATGAATAACTTATGGTTGTATTGTATAAAGTGTAATTATTTCTAGATGAATAATAATTTTACAATGCGATTACCTCCTCGATTATTTTACGCTTTTATCCGTTATTTGGCGATGGATATTGTTCCTGATGTGAGCTATGTTGATTTTGATGATTTTGTGCACTTTTCATTTTGTTAGTTTACATTTATTATAATAATAATAATATAATGGAGTGGTAGATGGTAATTTGGAAATAATTTCTAATGGTTAATTAATTTGTTTACACAATATTATTCGAAATTTAAAAGTTATGAAATACATATAATTTGTTTAATTATATATAATTTGTGGCATTATATTAATACAATACTATAATAATAAGTACATGATGCGAGTTTTGTTGATGCTGAAGATAATGGTGGTTGGTTTTGTTGTTTTATTTTCTATGGTGGAAGTGAATTAGTATAATGTGTCATGATAAATGAATTGTTTGACGAGTATTAATAAACTAAATATTAGAGATTTCACAGTAATAATAATTTGAGTACATATATAATAATGATTTTTCAATAGTGTTGCGTACGATTGGTGGGTGGTTGTTAGATTGTTTTTTTTTCTGATGGTTTAGTCCGTTCTAGTTGCTGAGGTGTGGGTGTTATGCGTTGTGTGTCGATTCATATCTTTGTTTCTACTAATAATATTAACTGTCCCGGTTACGTGTCCTCTACAGGATTTGTATTTTGTGGTCAAGTTGTTTTAAGAGTTGGATAATGTAAAATAAGGTGAATAATAATTTATAGTAGTGGTAATATTAATCTATTATTATTATACAAATAATAATAATAACATTAAAATATATTTGTCTAATTTGATGTTAGGATGGGCTAGTATATTTCTATACGCAATATGAATGGATAATTGTATATATTTTTTTTATAATCTAGATGTAAAAATGAAGCAGATTTAATATGGAGGGTTAGAGTTTAATAAGTGATAAATGATTATTATAATGAATAATATGATATATATTGAGTATATATAAAGTATTATTCGATTATTTCACGTATAATAAGTGGTGAATTGATGATCGTTGTAGTTCGATTAGACCGAATGATCTAATTGATTTAAGGTGTCAAACAGGTGTAGGGCGGTGTCGGTCGTCCCTGTAACTCGATATATATTTTTTTTTTTTTTGTTTGTGTTGTTTTTGTTTGTTATTGTGCGTATTTGTGTTTAGAAAATTATTCGTTGATGAGAATTTAAAATACTATGTTATTCTTTTTGGTGTGGTTTAACCTATTTTTGATCTTCTCTTATTTTAAAGGTTATTTGTGGTCGATGGTATAAATTAAATCCTAGTGTTCTTAATGAGTGATTAAATTTTTTTTTTGTAATAGTGTTTTTTTTATGGCCGGAATGGTTGTGTTATTTATTTGAAGTCAATAGAGGTTTTTGGCAAGGTTCTGATTTGGAGAATTAGTGTCTTGGGGTGTGTTTTGTAGATCGTTTTGGTTTGCTTAGCATGCCTGCAATTGGGTTTGACTGCTTGTGTCTTTTGTTATGGTGAGAGGGGTTCGTAGTTAATGTTATTGTTTTTTGGCATTTCGCGATGGTAAAATTTTTGGTCTTGTTGTGTTTCGGTCTGTGGTCTTTTGTTATTTATTTAATTCATGTTGTGGTATTTGTGAGTAATAATTTTGTTTATGTATAAATAATCTATTTTTTTTGTGAATTGGTTACTTTGTGAAGGAGAGTAAAACTATTAAGAGTGTGGGTACCACAAATAATTGTTAGTCTGTAATAATTAATAAGTATCTGCGGAACACTTAACAACACAAGTACTTTTGCTTTTCGTCCATTAAAGAGACTGATCAACAAGGAAACATCTACTGAGTTTACTTGTATGCGTGTTTATGTTCTGCTACATTTTATCATCGTCTTGGGAGATGTAAGTGTGGTTATTCTGGCTGTTTGGTGTGGATTTTTTGTTATTTTTTATGTGTCCGTGATGTTGTGATCGGGGTTGAGAATTGTAGACCGAATTGGTTGCGTTCTTGGTTTTTTTTGTTTGTACTTGTTCTTATGTGTGTCTATATGGTCGTGTTGTTGCTTGATGTGAGCATTTTTGATTTTTTTCATTTGTGTGGTAATTTGGGTCATATTCTTAAATTATTTGGAAAATTATTTTTATAAACTTAGCGAAAAAGAAGTTTTAATAAATTATAATTTGAATTAGTCCAGAAATCTTACCATTTACTATATTTTGTTGATGTATATTATTAATTACAAAACAATCAATTTACCAAACAAAAGGTTTTACGCATATTTTGATTGTAGATTAAGCATATAGTTTGCTAACATCATCCATAGATAAATTTGCTGTAATGATTTCAGTTATATTTACGTGTCTTTAATCTTTATTAAGTTATTGAGAGAGTGAGTATCTTTATTCGTTATCTTATTATTTCGTATAGGAAGAAGTATTTATGGAGAAAAATTCGCTGATGAGAACTTCAAATTGAAACATTATGGAGCTGGTTGGCTTTCAATGGCTAATGCTGGAAGAGACACAAATGGCTCTCAATTCTTCATCACCACTATCAAAACAAATTGGCTTGATGGAAAACACGTTGTGTTTGGAAAAATCTTGAAAGGAATGGTAATATTTTTTGTTTTTTTGTTTAGACATTTAAAACATTTATCTAGATCCCTAATAACTAGTGTTATATGTACATATTAAAAAAATCACTCTCCACAGTTAGTCATAGTAGGAATAGAGATTAAATGTAGATAAAATAATTTAAGTTAATATTTATGAAAAGAATAATATGATAGGGTAATGTGATACTTTTCTTTCTAGGATGTTGTGAGAGCAATTGAGAAAAATCCTACCGATGGTCGTGATAAGCCTATCAAAGATGTGGTTATTGCAGATTCTGGAGCTGAAACAGTAGCCACTCCTTTCCCAGTGACTAAGGATGATGCCACTGCTTAAGGTCTCAAAATTCTTTTTTTAGACTTTAAAAATGCTTTATTAAATTATTATAATTAATGGGACTGGTTTAATAAGTCTAACTTATATGATGTTTGTAGTACGCATTCCTTGTTTTACTTTTTATTAAACTTTTTTCATATTGTAACTTTTTTTAACCAATGTGAAATTTATGTAGACCTATTCAACTTTTTATAATTTTGGAACTTTCTAAAAGTATGGCCATTCATGTCGAAAATTGCGAATAAGATGAAGAGAATAGATAATTAATCCTGCTTGTACAATGTAATGAACAGACTATTTTTTATAAATTATGAACAGAATATTAATTATAAATGATTGAAAATCCTATTTGGAGTAATAGTTTATATATTTTTCTGCTTTAGTTTTCAACCTAAGTATTTATTTATACTTATTAAGAAGCAATTTATTCTAAATATTCAGTTTGTAAGTATTATTCGAGAGGAAAATAAACATCAATCCTATACGAAGAAAAGAAACAAAATTTACTTTTTTTTATGCACCCAACCCTAATAAGGCAACTGCAACGGGGCACTCATACACCCTGAAGAACTTAAAGACTTACAGAAAACCAAGATTTTTTAAAAACATTTTCACTGAAGACGTATTCTACTGTCTGATCGTCAATCAATGTATGTGTGTAAAAAATAGAGTAATTGCTTACGATTTTATGAGGCATTGTTACGGTTTTCTTTACTTAGATTGTCTTAAATTTGAAGCAGGCTTTTATATTCTATATTGTTATAACTTTACAATTGGTGATCTTTTGCCCTTTAATTCACTTTTATGAAAAGCAACTTTACTTGATTATAAACATCAGGAGCAAAATATATGATCAACCATTACTTTTTATAAATAAGTTATGAAACAAAAAACTTTAATCTTAAAATTAATAATAAAAAAATTGACAATAAAAAAAACTTTCTTCACGGCTGCCTAATTTATAAGTTCTGTTCTTTTTCATAAAATAAAGAAGCAAAGTATCAGATACATAAAATTAAGATTATCTTCGGCTTTCAAACGGCTTTTTTATATATGAAACGAAAATATTTTAATTTCATAAACAAACAAAAATAAAACATCATTAATTACGCAAATTTACATCTACCCAATCATTGTTCTTTAGACACTTCACACTTCGTTACCTCGCAATTTTCACAAATTCGTCGAAATAGGCGAAAGAAAGAATAAATGAAGGAAGGGAAGATTTGCAGAAGTTATTGATGTTTTTTTGCAAGAGGTAAGAAAAATTCAGTAGGAGAAACAGGGTCAGCTCACTTTCGCCTAGTGAAAATCCTCTTTGCATCTATATATATCTATGCGTCGATTTTTCCATTCCCCATACGCACGTCTCCATATCGAACTTTATTTACTCAACTCCCGCATATACGCACATACGTATACTATACTGAATGACGCCAGAAGAAGCAGTATCAAACCATAGATTGAGGTGAGAAAGATTTAAAAGAAGAAGTAATGATATTGCTCATTCTATCAGCGATTGCAGCCCCTGCCTTATCGACAGGATCTGAATCGTCTTCAGCATTAATATAATATAGACAAATTTCCTACTCAGTACAGGACATAAGTTAGTCAGAGAAGGAGTTGAGATCTGCATAACGACTATTCCTATTTTTTGTTGCATAAACTAAGTGAACAACTAGTATAATTTACTGCTAACGGGCAGTTGTATGCTCACGCCGTCTCGAGCCACGCAGAAATACACATCGATTATATATAATATTTATGTATAAGAGTCTATAAGGGTGATAGTGAGAGCTCGTGGAGAGGCATTTTCCAGTTAAAAGATCGCCAATATGCTGCCTAAGATTCGCCTGTGATAGTGTAAGTAATTGGATTTAGAGATGGCGCATCAGATGGTGATAATGACATTAGGTTATCAAGAGGTGTATCAAGAATATACTGGGTGATTCGAAATACGACAAGGTTTCCTAATCTTTCCCCAAAATAAAATTTGAATTTTAAAATGTAAATAACAGATAAAACCATAAATTATATATATCAGGATCCTAGCATTTAATTAAAACCTAAATTCTCGATGCAAGATTATGAATACACATTAAATAAATATTTATACTGTTAAATAGCTAGAACTTGATCTTAAGAAACTTCAATTTAACGTAGTTTAATATAATAACAATAATTAAAACCACTATGAATTCTAAAAAGCACTTAGGTGCACTTCTAAACAAGAATGATATAAACTCTCCATATTTTAAAAATTTAAAATAACACGAACACACAACAGAGCAAAACACTTACACACCCTTCACCTATGTTATATATATATATATTATATATATAATAGTATTATATAATATATATATATATATATATTAATATATATATTTATATATTATATATATATATATAATATATACTATATTTAATATTATATATATATATATTATATATATATATATATTATTATATTATAATATAATAATATATATATATATATATATTAATATATATATTAATATATTATTAAATAATTAATATAAATATATTATATTATATATATAATATCAATATATATATTATATATATATATATATATATATATATATATATATATTATTTAACTAATATATATAATATATATATATATTATACTATATATTATAATATATTATATATGATATATATATTATAATATTAAATTATATATTTATTTAATATATATATATTAATAAGTCCTATCTCTTTCATTGTGACGTAGCTATAGCAGATTTCCGTGTTTCATTGTCGTCAATACTGCATCTCATTCTTCACGTAATTAATTTCGCTCCCACTTTATAATTTATCTATAAATCTTTTACATTATTTTCTCGATTGTAATTTTAACATAACAATTTATTCTACTTTATTTATATTTATATAATTTACATAAATTTCACCCGCTGTTCGAGTATCAAAAAACGGAGTCTACGTGAATTGACTCGCTCTTTGGTTTTTGCCAGACTTCGCAACTGATCGCACGTCGGCTGCCACTCGCTTCCTTGTGCTCTTCTTAGTTTGGCCTTTTTTTCTTAGTTTTTTTTTCTTTGAGTCCCGAGCCTACTTGCAACTATCTTATATAACGACAGTTGTTATATACGCTATTAAGTTTTTGGTAGAAAAGTTTTGTGGCTTTTTAAGCACTAGGTTTATTGCTACTTGTATATGCACTTATGGTTTGCTGTTAATATATAAACCGAAAACCGTATATAGACATTTGTTTATTGTCATAATTTTCTCAATATATGAGTATGTATTGAGTATAACAAGACGGCACAATTTGGTGATACTATTTAGAGATCTATATAGTAGCATCACGATTCTCCTTACAGACAGCTTTAGTCCTTACTACCAGCTTTTCCCAGAGTGCACTTTCACTCAGACGCCTTACGATTATTAGTCTCTACTAAGGACCTTGAAGAGCGCCCTCTTATCTCTTATTTTGAAGTCGATGTCCGTGCCTACCACTATAGGCTCTACTTATATATATATTTTTTTTTAATCTATATTTTAATTAGCATATTCGAGGGCCTTAGCTCAAAAATAGACAGTACTATAGAAGTCATGATTAGGAGTTAATTATTTCTTATCTTCACCACTATTACATAAATAGAGATATTAATTTTTGTGTTTTGGGGTCTTTTAATGACGTGTTTTTTTATTATCTTTTAAGTGATAAGGGGAAGATCCAATTTTATGGCTCGTAAGGCTTTGAGTAAGCCCTTAACATTTCCCCCTTTCCTCATATTACTATAATATAAAAGACTAATAAATATATACTAAAATTTCAAGTATAGTATACCGATTATATATGCACCCCATATATAAATAAAACACCTAAAACTGTAGCTATTTTTTTGCCCTCTTAAAAACTCGATTGTTTTATCGGGTGGTTATTTATTATTTACCGTGAATTATGTTATAAGTCATTAATTCCTTATATTATCAAAAATATTTTATCAATTTTTCTAAAATCCTCAGGTTTTATTGGACATTTTTACATGAATCATATATTCCAGAATTATTTTCGAAATAGAACTCACTTGTAAAATATGTACAATTAAGATTTGTGGTATAGTATCCATTGATGGCACTACAGTCTACCTATACTATATATTCAATGCATTTCATTGCACAGTATTCATCAAACACTTATGACTCAATATCGTCTAATCAGTCAAGGGTAGTAGAAACTATATATTCACGACTTAATATATAGCAAGATAGTCTTCTTTCTCGACATTAAAGTTTATAATAAGCTAATTAATTATCTACCTCTATCCTATACTCTCAACTAACGTAAGAATGTCCCGTCTTCAGGTATACAGCTGGAGGAAATTCACATTATCCTTACCAGCTAACTCTACACTTCTACGACATCACGTAAGTAATTAGAAGTGTTCGGCTTCTCACCTTCCCACTTCTAATAATCGATATGTATCTTTCCATTAGGAGAATATAAAGACCTGCCCGGTCTGTGATTTGTATAATATATAAATTGTTACTTAATCGTACTGAGGGTGGCATGTTCCGTCCTTCGAGCTCATAATTTCCAACATACCTATGATTATCGATTCATAGGGTTATTATTAATTCATTATATTATTATTGTATTATTATTATTACTATAATAATTATTGAATTTACAAAATTTAAAATTATTATTGTTATAGGTATTATTATTATTCATTAATTATTATTAGTTATTATATTATTAAACTGAGTCTTGAGCATTATATTATTATCTCATGTATGTTATTATATAGAGCTCTACCAAATCATTATGATAAATTAGCTAACGTGTCTAAAATGTATTTATCATTATTATTAATAATTATTATATTATTATTATTCATTATTTTATATTTATTATTATTATTTTTATTATTTACGATGGTTATTATTATTAGTACAGTATAAATTTTATTCCATTCTATGTGCTAACATTATTATATTAATTATTATTTTAATTAATTTATTTTATTTTATCTATTATTAGTATTTATTATTAATTATCTATCGGAATATCGTTTTAACCTGTGTTATTCGAGGTTAAGCATATCGAATTGTGAAGTATAACTTTCGTCTTAAGCTCTGGTATAACTGCGTCACCAAATAGATGTCTATAACTCATAAAGAGGACGACACAAGTAATCCTAAACGCCATATGAGAGTTAGGGTTCAAACACCTCATTAATCGGATAATGTTCCGTTAAGCTCACATTTGTCTTCGTACAACAGATATAGTCTCATACAAGTTAACTGTAAGTATTAAGACTTCTTCTTACTCTGATTATTATTTATCTGTTTAACCTTTGCTTATTTAATTTAGAAAGTAAAAACAAATATAATTAAGTTTTTTTTTTTTTGCTTAATGAATGAAATGAAAATGACTCTCTATACTTAATTATCAATTACGATCGCTAAATATTATACACGCTGGGGTTGAGATATATCACTCTATATATAAGTTAATATACCATAATTATATAAATAATATCGCCTGAAAAAAGACGAGAATCTTTCATTGGTTTGTGGAGCAGATCTTTCCTGAGGATACGTAATACATGAACCCCATCTTTCACTTGTTTCTTTCAACTGCTAGAGCTCGGTCATCCATACTAACAACAAGTTGCTACGCAAGTCAGACTCTGGCAAGCGTTGTACCAGTTGTCTGTCATAATATCCTACTTGTGGCAAAGTTACTCTATTCTATCGATTCTTACTCGATTGGGAGCTGCCAGAACTGATCAGCTAACTAGTCAATGTACCATATAAGTGACACTAGCCTAAAAGCGCAAAGAGAATTTATATCGAAGCGATTACACAACACCGCGCAGCAGCAGAGTAGATAACAACTACAAATGACTTTTACATATAGAGATATGGTCGATCAATGGTTAACGACCACTCGTTAGACGAAGCGATTCATTTGAGTAAGAGTGACTTCATTTTTTCACTCATCAGTCTATTACTTTGGACATTACTGGACTTATATATTCATTTACATAAAGAGGAGCCTATTCACATGATTATGTTACATATATAATATATATATATATATATATATATATATATCATATATACCCGCTGACTAGTCCTAACAGTTTACCTCCAATTTACGACACATTTCCGATATAATGAGGTGATTCGTCCTCCATTCTTCACTACTTACTAACTTATATACGGATTCAGTAACTACCTATTCCTGCGATACATCACTCATTTATCGTTCACAGTGTGACTATGACTTCTTGGAAGGACCTTCTCACTTAAAACCTATATATATAATCTGTTCTGTCCTACCGTTCAGTGTCATACTTACATTCGCTATCTGAAATTGTAACCCTCTGTGAAACACGTAGTTTTATGAGGTATCGGTTACACGAATAACCCGCCGGAGATCATCACTAACTAGGCCCGAATATCAACGGCCTCTTCGGTGTGATTTAAACACACGTTATGGTACCTTAATATATATCATATATATAATATATATAATATATATATATATTATATATATTAGAGTCAATATAGGAAATATTACTCCTCCATTACAAAAATAGGTAATCATAGGTTGAGAACATTCATCGATTGACTAAGATAAGCCAGCTCTATTTAACTGGATGTACTGATAATATACCTCAGATATATAGACTTTCATTTCAATGAATTGAACATGGTCCGCTACCATATATGTATACCTGCGCTACCTAATATCCATTTACTCACTGTATCTCATACCTCGTTCTAATACTTATATAGCTCCGTTGTTACCTATATTTGCTTCACCACTTCCGTACTCTCTCCATCGGCCTCCTTCTCTGCCTCGTACTAGTTACTTATTCTCTTCCTTATCACGTCAATCATAACTCCCCCGCCTATTTACTCATCCTATATATCTACTTCACTCAGTTCGTCAACAGTCTTCCGCTTCCGCCTATACTCACTCTCCTATCCAGTTTCTTCTCTTTACTTATCCTACTTATCGTCGCGCCGGTCTGATACCTCTATATCACTACCTGTTGTTAAGTTCAACACATTCCGTGAGAACTCCGTTCTTGCTGGGGGAGGGGGGGGGGAAATATATATGTCTACTATCTTACTTTCACTAATTGGCCTTCGCAGACTTTTCGCTATGTTAGTTTTTCATTTACTCGACTCGCAATACTTCTCACGATTTTCTCGCTCCTTGTAATTCCTTCCCATACGGGAGAAGATTATGGTGTGCACTCTTTCTATTGGACGGATGTGTAGGTTTAAATTTTAACACACACAATGCTCTAATAATTACTTGAGTTTTAGTATAAATAACGTTTCTCTATTGGCACCAGAGTTTCTGAGTAGTCTATTAAAAATTATATATTAAAGATTGGTGCTTAATCTAAGTCAAAATACACTCACTCTTGTATACCAGATCCCAATTATAAGGGCAATATCGCATGACCGAGAGAAATTTCATTTTAGCTCTTAGACAATGTAGGCGCCTAGAGCTCCATTAATTGTTTCTTCTCTACCTCATCACTATTAGGCCTTACATATGTTGAAAGGTTAGTAGCACTCACTAGCCAGCGATTGAGTCGGTAGCAACAGTGCTGTTAACGAACACAGGTTTTGGTGTAATCTCCCAACATCTGTGAGAGATGTTTGCGAGAGAAGTTTTGTTGTGGCACTATTAATTTAAGTTTACGTCGTGTAATAGGTCAATAAATAATCTAGCGATTATACTACAATATGATATGTTTATCTTATCTTCATGTGTGTCGTGGGAAAGTTTGTCATGTAATTATTACTGACACAAAAAGAGACTGTACTTCTGTAAGTGACTCTTAATTCTTGAAACTTCCATCATGTGTGTTACAGACGCATAACTCACTCGTTATTATCGACTATATACTACATATAATTATATAATATTTATCTATCACTTTTAGTTTTACCTCACATATATATTTATGAGGTTTACTCTTATACCTATTATTATATTGAGTATTATAATTATTATTCTAGCCATGTTCATACATTATTTTTACATAACAATATAAAACAAATAGCTGTAAATTGAGTATTAAAATGAATGAAAAAAGGGCGTGGAAGTGATTAGTGTAAATATTTACTGTTTTTCCATTATAGTCATGTCAACTATCAATTTTTTATTAACATCTAGTTTATTTAGGGAGTATCTTTTAGGATATGTATATATAATATATTAATTATAAAATTAATAAGTATATATATAAATATGAAAAGTTATATTAAGTGAGATTATCAGACTTCTTTTAGGTAATATATGTTTTGGAAAATATGATAATATTTTTGTACGATAGATTTACCAGATTGTAAATATAATAAATATATACCAGAAGCAAAATACATTTTAGAAAATTTGAACATTATAATATAATGCTTACTGCACTCATTTTACATAATACATATCTCTTGATGACGCATATACCATACTCTTTTCGATAGATGGATAGATCTGTAACTATAATTATACGTTCGCTAGCAGTAACAAATTTAAATTTTTTGTGAGGGTTTGAGAGACGTGCATACGTGTGATGAGGTTCGTCCTTCAACTAAGAGGATCTATTCACAGAGAAGAAGGTGTTACTGTTATTTATGGTCGTTCCGTGTTCGTCATTTGTTGACTGTGTCATTTCTGGAGTATCTTATTGTAATAAACAAGGGCAGACTGATAAGAACGTGAGAGAGTTATTCGACATGGTCTCCGGCGGAAATACCGTATAGCGTTAAAGTGACATTATTGCACAGTTTTGTGTGAGAAGAAGTCTAGTTGTGTGCGTGTGTGAGAGTAAGAAGCTCTCGAGAGTCTGTGAATGATAATCTTCGAGTGAGATATATACTATCATATCAGTATTTTCGGTGGTGCAGTATGTGCTATGCGTGGGGATCTAGCGTTGAGAGCGCAAAGGGAAGATTAGAATCACCTCCTTGGTTTCTTTTTTTTATCGGTGACGCTCTCTTGATTCACTCTGTTTATGTTATAGCTCTCACAAGAATCTAGTGGATTTCTGTTTAAAATGTAGTATCTAAGACACGGACACACACAACTATTTAAAAAATTTTAAAC
>JABUQX010063110.1:62500-63712 GCA_015478945.1 Trachelipus rathkii
ATGAGCTTAAAATATAAGCTTAAAGGCAAGGTTACTGCATAATTCAAATAAGCTTTCCTCTATACCGGTAATTCATGTTGTAACAATGATGGACACTTGAAACTATGTCACTGGTTTTGAATATTATTAGGTGATATCTAATTTATGGTGATCTGAAAGTTATTGGACTTCTCGGTCTCCAGGTTGGCCCTACAATTTTTTTTTTTATTTTGCTTATGGGATAGCTGTGTTACTAATCAACATTCCAGCTGAAGGCAGGCCAAAAAGAGATAATTTCACTCTAGAACAGAAAACTGTTAAAAATATACCCCTTGTTGAATCTTACTGATTATTTTTCCACCTTTACAAATCACTTACGAAAAATTTTGTGAAATCATTAGGCAAAGATGGGGAGGGCTTTAAATTTTTATTTCAGATCTTCTCCCGCGCTTAAATGAAACTAAATTGAAAGAAAGACTTTTAATCGGGCTTAAATCGGAATATTACTACATGACCATATATTTGATAAGAAGTTAAATCAAAAGAAACTAGCAAACTGACAACCATTAAACGATGTTGTTTAAGGGTTTCTTGGCAACAATAGAGCTGAAAATAGTGATCAGTTAATAGAAAAACTGTTAATTAAATACTTGTTCTACAGAAATTTAGGCTGCAGAATGTAATTGGAAATTCATTTTTTATATTCTAATTTTGATTGTTCCTTCCAAATTTGGGTTCTGTGAACTACGAGTAAGAAGAACAATCCCATCAGGATGTATTGCCAATTGAGCAGCGTTATCAAGACAGGCGTGATGAATCTATCGTTACTGAGCACTACTTGTTTTTGGAATGGAAAGAGTTATCAATACATAAAGAAAGAAAGTAATTTCTCAGGTAAGATAGACACCAATTTTAGTAAAATACAGGTACAAATTTCATATATTTTTCACTTCTGAAATATTTCAGGTATATGTAATATATGTTTCAATTCTGTAATGGACTAATTGCTATTTTATTCAAAGAAACATTTAAAAAGTGATTATATTGATTATACTCTCATAACTCAGATAACATTGAGGTCATAAAGTTACAAATATTCCTGCTATTTTTGAAGGGTCGTAACTAATAAAATAATCTGAACGTTAATTTGTTGACCAATGTAATTTATTTTTTTTTACTTCTTAAAGTTGAAAAATTATTATTATTATTATTATTATTATTATTATTATTATT
>JABUQX010063111.1:7500-12500 GCA_015478945.1 Trachelipus rathkii
CAAAATTTTTGTGAAGTCTGCACAATATATAGGCGGAGACGTGCGGGACTTGCGATAGCGGAGTGATGGTCTGAAATAGGTGCGAGAAGCGCTAGCGGAACTACGTTTTTCTTCAGGTGCCGGAGGTGCGGCTAGCGGACTGACCCCTAAATGTAGGCCGGGGTGCCCACCTCTGATATATATATATATATATAATATATAATATATATATATATAATATATATATATATAATAATATATATATATTATATAGCAAAATATATATATATATATATATTATATATATGATATATATAATATATATAACCTACCTTAGAAACCGTTTGCAGCAATTGAGAAGAAGCATCATTTGTCATTTTAATTGATTGTTTAGAATGTTGTAAGGAAAGATCCGAGACCATCTCAACACTTTTGAAAATCTATATAACAAAATTAATGACAAATTAAAACAATAAATAAATAAAAAAAGCAATCCAATTTATTTGTCAATAATGAAATATGAAAAAAAAATGATTTTTGAATACAATTGTTTAAAATTTAAAAATTAAAGTACAATGTGTTCAGATGGGCAAACTTAGGGGCGTGTTAGGTGTGGGAAGAATTGATAAAATGAGGAATGAACGCATTAGGGAGTTGTGTGGTGTGAAGAGAGGAGTAAATGAGAGAATAAATGAAAGTACATTGAGATGGTTTGGTAATGTGGAAAGGATGGATGATAGTCGCTTGGTTAAGCGGATATATAGTGGTGAGTGTACTGGGAATCGACCGGCTGGGAAACAGAAGAAAAAGTGGATTGAATCAGTAAAGGAATGCCTGAAGGAGAGGAATGCGAGTTTGGCAGAGGCCAGAAGAAAGGTGCATAATAGAAGTGAATGGCGGGGTTTTGTGAATGGGTATGGTTGTGGCCCACATGGGCCAATGGATGAACCCTACATTGGCGAGATGCTATAGTGAGGGTGCGTCGCAGCCCAGTGAAGCCCTAAGGTGTATTTTTCTGACTGCGACGAGTTCTCACTTAAGGGTATAAAGGGGACGGTAAGGCTGGACTTTCTTTTCGACTTGCGTCACATTCTTCTTTTACTTTTCTGTTTCCGGTGCATGTGACGCACCTTACCCTCAGTCTGGGGAGAGGTGGGTGATGATGATGATGATATGCGGGATATTTTAAGTATCTACATATACAGTCACATAATTTTTGGAATAAACACGAAACAAATGCCGGTATTCCTTGGGAGTATACATGAGACTAATCGAGGGTTTCGTCTTGCCTTTGCCGACAACACATATCCATTCTCTAATTCTTTAAACATCGTGTTTCTCTCTTTTTTATTAGTACAATTATTAAAATGTTCTGATTTCCCATTGTATGCTATTTTCCGCTATATCAAATTTAACTCTTGCTAAGCCAAATTTTCTACCATAGCAGTATGATTCAAGTTCAGACCGGAAATTTCGACTATTAAAAATCAGACAGTGACCTGCATCCGACACTCGCCGACTTTCATGAAACTTGGTATATAAAGTCAACTTAGCAGAAAATTACCTTCCTGAAAATTTAAGGTCCCAATACAGTTTGGGTGATGCGTAATGACACCCACAATTTTGGGAATTTCAGCTAACTTCACTTTCTTTAGAGATTCATTACTTCGATTTTACTCAAGATAGAATAAATTGCATACATAAAGGATATAATAGCTTTATCAAAGTGCATGGAATCAAATAATTTGTCATAAAAATGAAATTCTATGTAATATTGGCTGAAAATTTTGTATTCTATTTTCAAAAATAATTTTAAACAGAAGTGTAATACAAAATTACTAATATATATATATATTAGGGATGTGCCGAATATTCGGTAAGTATTCGGTATTCGGCCTATTCGGCCAAAATAGAATATTCGGTATTCGGCTTTTTGCCGAACTATTCGGGCCGAATATTGAGCTTTATAAACAATAAATTACGTCAACACAAGGGAAGTTATTTCAATTTAAAATTTAAATTTTAGAAACTTATTTTCTAAAAAAATAAAAATATAGCAAAATTTTGTAGCTAATATGGCGAAAATCTTTGTCATATGTCAGATCCTATAAGGGCCTTTGACATTTTTCAATGATCCAAAAAATAGAATTCATTTAGTGATACGGGATAATGGACCAAGCATGGTAGCTGGTATAAGGGAGAGTGGCTTGCTATTAATTTCATATTTTATTCACATGTTGCAACTATGCATTCACGATTCAATATTATGTCAGAAGTCTGTTAAAGAATATTTTATTACATTGCATATAAAATATCCTCTCATTTTCACCATTCCAGCAACGGCAGTGCAGAAGCTTAAAACTTTAACAGATGAGCCTGAATGTCAACAGCAATATATTAATTCAAGACGTTTCTACAACGCTGGAACAGAACTTATGATATGCTTAAAGATTGGTTTGAACAAAAGTTCCCTATCCATGTAGCTGTTGACTAGTGCAATCAAAGAAATGGTTTTTTGAAAAACTGATTTCCAGTGGCAAAATTAATTCCATTTACTTGAGCCATTTGACATAATTCACTAAAACAAGCATTAAACTGAAAGTAACAGCGCACAAATCGATCCCTTCATTTTGCATAATCTATTTTTAAATAGGCAATTAAAAGCAAAGCTTCAGTGGAATAATTACAACTCGTTGAAGAGCTTAAAAATCAGTAGAAAAAAGTTTCTAAGTTTCTATGTGATAATCTTTGTGTGTAGTACTTTCTTAGAACTGCGATTCAAGCTAATTTTTTCAACATGATCAGATGAATAGTAAAAATATGGTCTGAGGCATGGAAAGAAATGCATGAAATATTTAGCTCTGACTCTTCTGCTGACGATGATGATTCAGTAGTGGGGAAAGTGAAAGCTGAAGGTTCCATTTTCACTTTAATGGATTGTTTTAAAGAAATTGTGGCATCAAAATCGTCATACAGAAAGAAAGTGAGAGTGAAAAAAGAAAGTCCCATTCTTCTGACGATGTGATTATTGTACATAAAAGTAAAAGGCTACATACGGAATTACATCAAGAAATAAACAAATATATAAGTTTGCCTACTTTGAGCCAGTGAAGACAATGATATCCTTTCATTGGTGGAAAAACACTGGAATAGTTTCTATGAATTTGAAAAAACTAGGAAATAAAATACTTTCAGCTCCACCGTCATCTAGTTGAAGTGAAAGAATATTTAGAACGGGGAAATATTATGAAGCCACAAGAATAGGTTATTCTCTGAAAATGGAGAACTGCTAATGTTCTGTCATTTTAACCTTAGAAATTATTCAAATGAAGTTCAGTTTAATATTTTTAACTACGAAATATTCATTTAATTATTTTTAATATGTGAATGGTTTGCTATAGGTAAGAAATAGTTATTTACTTTTTGTTTTTATTACTTTGTATATAACACTGGTAAACATGAATTTTCTTGGACGGGGTTTTCGCAATTGATAATTGATGTGCTGATTCCAAAAATGTAATCGGTTTTTGCATATCACATCGCATTTGTGAGATATATTGTGTGTAACACAGATTTTGTAAAATTTTATGATTTTTACCTTTTTCAAGAGGGTCTAATCAAATTATTATATATCTATATATCTATATTATATATATAATATTATATATCTATATATATATATATATATATATATATAATATATTATATTATTATATATATATTATATTATATATATATATATATATATATATATTATATATATATTGGATATATGAAAGGGGAGAAACAATCGCAATGATATGATATGTCTTTGATAGATATATGTTAAACATATAAGACAACTATGAATAAAGAGTAATATGGGACAACAATGAATGTAATAGAAGGAATGGGTTTAGTTATGTAAACTACGATGGTAGTAATTTTCTCTTCGTAGCCGATCACTGTGCATTGAAGTCTGGAATATCCTCATCAATGCTCCAACTAGTCGGCGCATCATATTGATATCCACTTTGCCTGAATCAACGTCCTTTCATGAACTTTAGATCTTGATGGAAGCGTCACCCTGCTCATCACTAACATCGCCTAGGTTTATCCGGAAATTTTCTTAGGTGAGAATGTAAAGTAGTGCAACTTTTACTCATTCTACATCCAGAGAATGAAAACTGTCTAGCAGTTCTGTACAATGTTAGTGGTGTTCTCGCTTTCCTGTTCCCCAGAAAAATTCTGTGCTACATATGAAAAAGCATTCCACACTTGTTGTAGCAAAGGCAGCAATCACGGAGGAGTGTCCGTAATTGTGGGCCATCAAATATCCAGCTTTTTTCTTCTTCGTCACTCAGACCAGGAAAAGTTGAGCATATATGCGGAATCTTCACCATCATGGTCCAGGGCTCCACAAATTGTTTCATCAAACATAGTTTTATGTGTAGTGGGAGGTAAGATGATGTTTACTCTCTGTACAAGTGGTTACGTACGTTTTTGTCACCTGGCGTCAAGGTTTTCCCTCGTGGCCATTCTCTTTTGATCAGTGATCCTTTGCCCGCGGCTGTCCCAATAGCAAGACACAGGGATATTTGGTGAATACCTTGCTTGCTGCCGAGCAAAATGTTTACCAATTTGAGGTCGACGTACATATTTACCATCCATGTCCTGATATTGTAGCCTCTCCAAACGTCTTGATTTTTTGCATACTCCTCTCTCATCCGAACGAGTACCTACATGCTAAAATGAAGCATACTGTTGCCGTGTGTAAACAACACACACTGTTATAACTGCTCTTGGAAAGTGTCAATACATTCGCCACTCACCTGCTTCGTATGCTGGGAGTCCATAGCGAGTTAGTAGGCGCAACTTCAACTGCCACACTAATACAAGGTTGTACTCTGACTGGAAAGCCTCCGCAGCTCGCTTCTCTTTTACGATAAAATGTTACTCTTGTGCCATGGTCAATAGTCATTTTCATGCAACCTCGAAGCCAACAGCTTCAGGACCTTCGGATAAAATGGCAAATACAACTG
>JABUQX010063111.1:15000-38665 GCA_015478945.1 Trachelipus rathkii
TGGGATAATGAGGAGGAGAAGAATAAATTGGTATTTAGATTTATGGATTTGCAACAGGCGTATTATAGCATTAATAAGGAATCTATGGCAGATTTAGTGATATGGTGTTGTGTAAAGCTTTGAATGGAATCAAAAGTATGTAGACGATAGTGAAGCCGTGTGTAAGATAAATAGAGTCGGAAGTGATTATTTTAATATTATTAGGGGGTGAGACAGGGATGTGGTATATCTCCATTGGCCATCCAATCTGTATATGGATGAGGTTTTAATGAAAAGAACAGAGTAGTGGGTGCCAAGGGATAAGAGTTGAATTGATGGAGAATGGATGGAGAGTGGAGGATTCCCTTACCTATTATATGAGGATGATTTTGGTTTTTGTGTGGTGAATCTGAAGAGAGTTGAGAGGACTATAGCGAGATTTGGTAGGTAGTTGTGTAAAAGAAAGGTTTGAAGTAAACGTAGATAAGAGTAAAGGTTATGGTTGTGAGTAAAGAAAAACCTCAGTGTGAAGTTATGTTAGATGGTGAGCTAGCTGGAAAAAGTGTCTGATTTAAATATTTAGGAAATATGTTGAATGAAAAAGGACGGATGATGCAGAGTAGTAGAAAATTGTGAATGGCAACTAAGGTGGGCTGGTGCAGTTAATCGCTGTGGATGTAAAGGGACTTAAGTGTTGAGTGCGCTAAGGTTTCTTACATGAGGGTATGTTGTTTACCTGTGTTAATGTATAAGTAGTGAAACTGTGGTCTGGAATAAGACGTATAAGATTTAAATTACAATGTGTTTAGATGGACATCTTAGTGGCGTGTTAGGTGTGAAAGAAATGATAAAATGAGGATGAACGTATTTAGAGAGTTGTTTGGTGTGGGGATTGGGAAATGAGAGGATAATGAAAGTATGTTGAGATGGTTTTGGTCATTGTGGAAAGGATGGATGACAGAAGGTTGGTTAACGGATGTAAAGTGGTAAGTGTGTTGGGAATCCACGGATGGGAGACAGAAAGAAAAGTGGAATGAGTCAGAAAAGGAATGCTGGAAGAGAGAATGTGAGTTTGGCAGGGACGAGAAGATGCATAACATGAGTGAATGGGGGGTTTTGGTGAG
Organism: Trachelipus rathkii; assembly: GCA_015478945.1. NCBI lineage: Eukaryota > Metazoa > Arthropoda > Malacostraca > Isopoda > Trachelipodidae > Trachelipus > Trachelipus rathkii. Next base: position 16,104 of record JABUQX010063111.1, read on the forward strand.
GAGATATGGTTGTAGCCCCTGGGCCAAGGAATGAACCCACATTGACGAGAGGTCATAGTGAGGGTTCATCGCGGTACCGTGAAGCTCTAGGGTGATTTTTCTGATGCGACGAGTTCTCACTAATTGGTATAAAGGGGGGGGTAGGCTGGGCTTTTTTTCTAACTGCTTCATATTCTTCTACTATTTTTATGTTTCGGGTATATGTTACGCACCTTGCGTCCAGTCTTGGGGAGATAGAGAAGATGATGATGATGATGAATGATGTATGATGATGATGATGATATGATGATGCGAAATGATGAATGATGATGATGATTTATGATGAAATGATGATGAATGATGATGATGAGATGATGATGATTATTGATGATCGATGATTGATGATGATTGATGAATTATATATAATTTGTATGTATATATAGATATTATTATAATATATATATATATAAGTATATATTATATATATATATATATATATATTTATTATATATATATAATATATTATATATATATATAATATACATAATATAGTTTCCATAAAGTACTTGTACTTGTACTTGTACTTGCTACCATATACTTGTACTTGTACTTTGTACTTGAACAAATTTCTAGAGTATTGTACTTGTCTTGTCTTGAACAATTCTGAGTACTTGTACTTGTAGCTTGTCTTGAAAAAAAGGTACTTGAACCAACCCTGAATATATATATTATATATATATTATATAATATATATTATATATAATATATATATATTATTCCAGTATATATATATTTATAGTTATTATATCTATATATTATATATATATTATATTATTGAGAGTATGTTGGGTATAATGTTACATGTGTTAATGTATGTAGTAAGACTATTTTGGTTTGGAATACGAGGTAAGGATCTAAAGTAAATGGTTAGATGGAGCAATCTTAGGGCGTGTTAGGTTGTGAGAAGAATTGATAAAAGGAAAAATGAAAGAGAATGTGTGGGTGTGGGGTAAATTAGAGAATAAATTGAAACGCACATGGTTTGCATCATGTGGAAGGATGGATGATAGTCGGTTGTGTTAAGCGGATTATAGTGGTGAGTGGTGCTGGGAATCGAACGGCTGGGAGCCCGAGGAAAAAGTGGGTTGAGTCAGTAAAAATGCTGGAGGAGAAGAATGTGAGTTTGGCAGAGGCGAGAAGAAAGGTGCTAATAGGTATTCGGTGAATGGCGAGGTTTGGTGAGGGGTATTGTTTGTGCCCACCTGGGCAGGGATTAACCCACATTGGACGAGAATGCATAGGAGGGTCCGTTGCTGTCCGTGAATCTGCTTAAGTGGTTTTCTGAATGCGGACGAGTTCTCACTAAAGGTATAAAGGGGTGGTAAAGGCTGGGCTTTCTTTTGACTTTTCCGTCATATTCTTCTACTATTTTTCTGTTTTCTAGTGCCTGGCTTTGCCACTTAACCCAGTCTTGGGGAGCGAGGTGGGTGAAGATGATGGATGATGAATGTTGATATATATATATATATATATATATATATATATATATATATATATATATATATATTATATATATATAATATATATATATATATATATAATATTATATATATATATATATATATAATATATATTATGGCAGCTACAAAAACAAATTTCGAGTGTTTTGAGATTAAGAATATATTATATATTATATAGTATTATATATATAGTATATATATATATATATATTATACTATAGTATATATAGTATATATATAATATATATATAATATATTTATATATTACTTCTCATAAAGTAGGGGGAATAAAATATGGACACATTAATAATAATTTGAAAATTAAAAAAAGAAGATAATTTTATTCATATAAAAAATTCTTATTTTGATCTACTTAAAGCAAAATGATTGATAACTTCCTTCGTTAATATTGTGAAGCTATGATAAACACTCATTAAAGCAGTTCGGCTAGATTTTTGCCCTTCTCTAATTGAAAAAGTTTTGCTTTGAGCCTTTTCAGAGTATGTGAAATTTGTTTTTTGGATTTCACATTTTTGAGTGAGGAAACTGTAAAATAGTTAACATCTAAATGATGACATGACATATAAATTTATTTTTCCAAATTAGAAAATTTGGATAGATTCGATGGAATGAAGTCACTTTATAAAGATTAGTAAGTATGGATCTTTGATTTGCGACTTGTTCTCTAACTGGTTTGGAAAAATCATCAGAATATACAATTTGTAATTGCCTTATTTTTTCATTTTAAAAAATTGTTATTGTAAATTTACAAGAGGAATTTACTTTCTTATTATCAGAAAGCAGAAGTTCTGTTGCCACTTCTGGAAATGTTTGGGAAAATGTTTTTCGTTGATGTTTGCTTGAAAAACCCTTCTAAACAAACATCAAATTTCCAATATGTTAAGAGCAGTTGCTGTCACTAATTATGGAGAATGCAATGTAATACATAATTGAAGGTGTTTGAGAATAAAGTTTAAAGACATAAATAAATAACTTATAGCAATTTTGCTTTTGCTTAAAGACTTGGAAAAGATCTAAGTTTTTTATAAAAGGTTAATATCTTGATCCATTGAAGCTCCTCTTAAGCTTCAACAATGCTTTAAAAATTTCATTAGGTCGTAACAATTCATCGAAATTTTTCACCTACTTGTGTCGCGCATTCGGAGAGTATTTTAAGTTTACGCTTTGGGAAAATATTATTTTTTTTTCTTTTTAAAATAGTAGGTGGCCTTGGCAAAAACTAAAATAGCATATAGTTGCATTCCATGTGCATAAAGTTTTTAATGAGTTGTACTTCACAGAAGTGAACAGTGATGAACATCTAACAGCCGCTGGATATTTTCGACAGCTTAAAGCCTTAAACACCTCTAAAACATTTCTTCATTGCTTTTACACCATCATATCGTTGTCCAAATCAGAAGTTAATATTTGTATCAAAGTTCGTAGTTTACTCAGATAGAGAAAAGGAACAAAGGAACAGATTAGAGGCAACATGTGACCTATCGATACTGTCCCAGTCAACTAAACAACTACACCACCGCCTAAGGCCTGTCAATTTTCCTAAAAGAAAGGTCATATATAATTATACGCAATACTACAAAAGTAAAATCTTTAGCTAAGATTCATTTATCAGAGCAAATACAATTTAATAAGTTACAGTGATACTGGTAGCTACAAACATTCGGTTTACTTTAGATAAGTAACTAAACCCGCCACTTTGGTACGTCAGAATATACTATATTATGCACAAACAATCCATATACCTATCCAATCCCTTCTTTATTGTTGCAAGTGAGTCATGACACTTCCAACAAACTCCGACTTATGGCGCGGGAAACATCTTCCAAACTTCTCCAAGAACAGAAAATATTGATACAAGTCTTATAAATAACTAAATTTTTCAGAAGCGGGACTAATTCCAAATGAATGAAATAGTTCAGGCAAGAATGTGTAAACTTGATATGAATCAAGGTTTATACACTCGGTTCGGTGTCCTACAAATTTTTTGTGCTTTATTCTGTCTCTGTCCTTAAAAAAAATATTTTTAACTTGTATCATGTTTCCTATGACTGGGAGAACGTATTTTTGATAGGGGGCTTTAATTGGCATATGCGTTTGAGACATACTGGCTCCATGTTTAGCCAGACGATAAGAAGACGGAGGCGGATTTCGAGGAAAAGGTGTTTTGATAGTTGTTTTGCGGATGATGTTGTGAGTGACAAGCATGGAATGAAGTATGAAACATAAAGAAAGTCTACAGAGAAGATCAGGGGTGTTATCAACTGTAACCGGGATGGAAATGGGAGGAGTGGGATGCGTTATTAAGTGGCTTTAGGTGTGAGTAGTAGGAAGATGAGGCGAGTCAACACGTACCTGGCTTAAATGTCAATCAATCGGTAGGAAAGATTAGAAATCTTTATAAGGTTTAGAGGTAAAGAAGGGGGTTGAGGGGTGTGGACGATAGAACGTTAACATAAAGAGTATATTACGTCGATAGGATCGTAGTGGAGCGTTATAATATTTTTAATTGAAAAGTTCGATATCTATCGTTTAGGAATTCTGACAAGGCCACTTATGATAGGAGATTGGATGTTAGGCAATTGGTCGTATAGTTCGTAGATACTGGGAGTCTAAGAATAAAATACGTGGATTTTTAAGCATAGAGTATCTGACTTTCACGATCTTGCTGCCGTAATCTACGTTAGTGGCGGTATTTGTATCATGTTGACATATAACGTACTAAGAAAAGATGCGATGAGTAGTAATATACCAATCAGCTCAGACAGCATGTAAGTGATAAAATTTAAAGAACTAAACTTGTACTCTTGGGGAGAAGATAGTAATGGAGGAGCAAAGAACTAAGATGGAAGTAATGAGATAAGAAAAGTTCAAAATTTATAGAAGAATAAAGATGTTTGAAGATATGAATGACACTAGGTGAGGATGTATGTGGGGAGAGTGCTATGTATGAGGTGGGGACATCTGGAGGCGTTGGATGCGTGAGGAAGAAGAATTGACTCCCGCAAGAAGATTAGATAGGGAAATATGTGATCACACTAGAGAGCGTAGAAGACCAAGAGGTATTAGCAATCCGGTGAAGAGACACAAAGCTATGTGCGCATTATGGTGAGAACGGACTTCTCTAGGAAGAGTGTCACACTCACAAATATTGAGAGACGCTTGACAAAGAGATAAATGAGGGCTAATTATGTTTCAGGAAGAGAATTGCGCAAGCGTGTTGGAGAGACATGCTATCAGCTCTCCTGACAGGATGCTGATTCTTAACTGGGAGAGCAAGGAAAGTATAGCGAAATATCTACATATCATAATGGTACCGGGTATCTGGACTGGTGACGCTCATAAGCGATGGTGTAACCTTTCTGAGTTTAGGTAATTATTGTTTTTCTCATATGCTATTTCTGAGTATTTGATTGTATGCCGCTGCAAAGCGGTAGTTCGGTAAATAGATATTTACCCTATTATATCACAAATACTATTTATATACTGCTTTTCACACGTCTGCAGCATAAAGGGCAATATAGATCTATTGATAGGAAAAATATAAGTTAGTTAATTTATATTATAATCTGTTTTAATATTTTATTTACATATATTTTATATTGTCTTCCTATTGTGATTTCCTCATTAATTATGTATGATACCATAGGGATGGGTGTGATATTTCAGCTACAAAAAAACACCTGCATATGAAAATAATTTTCTACAATACGTAACAAGAGAAAGTTACACGTAATTCATTTAGGTTGTGAAGCATTTTGTCTAAATGAAAGTGATGAGTTAATATTGTTTGGGAGTTTAGATATTAGTTGATAACAAAAATACGAAGGATTTCAAGATTATAAAAGAGATTTGAGGCCTCGGGCCAATCATTTTATTCAATCCTAATTTATTCATTGATGATATTATAATATAGATAATAGGTGTCAGTTTCATAGCTAAGTTCCTTTCCTTATATGAATTTCGTTATGTAAAGAGTAGTTACCATATGAGGATAATACTGTATTTAATTAATTACTTTATATAAGTTTTTAATATTCTCTAAAACATTATTAATTAATATTTTGACTGAACAGGTCCGATGATTTCAAACTGTGGATTAAATATTAGATCTTTAATAGTTTAATACTATATTTGTTCGCATTTTCACACTTTAGCAGACCTAACGCTGATATGCGTAATTATTTATCTACTATTCTATCCATTTTTCCTTATTTACAAACTTAAATGTAATATATATTCTACATATGATCTGATCTGACTGTTGCCCAGAATGTGCTTATTATAATATAAGTATATATACTTAAACACTTATATAGTTTGAATCGTGATAATTAAGATATCATATCTAGACTTAGTAGTTAGAGTTTAGAATATTTATTAATAAATTTAAGAATAATTATATTTTAATTATCTATTTCATTTTTATTTTATTTAAATATATATTATAGTTATACTATTATTTATTATTCTATTATTGAGTATATAATATAACCTATATATATTTCTATTATATATATATATATCATTCTATATACTACTAATTACTTAGTTACAGTGAACTTACATTAATATCATATCTTATTACTCATTGAAATAAATTTTATTATCTTTAAAATAAATAGAAATACATCTGCCTAAGGTTTTTACGTCTTACCCTGTTCAACCCTTATATTCTATTTTATGTGGAGTCTAGCATTTATATAATGTATCAGAAGTTAATGAAGAAAAGCTATGTTTACTAACGCATAACTTGGTTGGAGGTAGAGCAGTAACAGCAAATTTTCAAAGCTTTCTTTTGACTTAAAACTACATAATGTCTAACTTAGATCGTCTCGAAATTCTGAAGTTACATTTAATAGGTTCTCTATACAAGATGTCTATTTAGTGGTCAATATAGCTAAAGAATTTTATATTATAGTATTTAGTAGTGAATTATTAGGGTCAATGTTACAAGTAGATTATGGATATATAGTAATAGATAACCTATGACCTTTTATTTATCTATGAAGCTCCAATAAGAACTGCTATAATCGACTAAGCTATTCATATATCTAAAAGCTTTTCATAACTAATACTATCTGAATATATCTTACTCATGATCATGAATGACTTTGAGTAGGTAGATTAAATCGGAGTAATAGTTATGTTACTAAGTATTCAATCACACTTATACCAATATCTGCATACTATCATCATCAGATATCATGCTAACTCCTTTTCTCTCTTGTGTAACTATCGCTGTGAGACCTGGCGTTAAATGATAGCAACTAAGGGCCAATTCGACTAAAGTAGCAACTTTGAAAGAGCTTTTATATGATGAGGTGATATGTTATGTCTATCGAAGACGATGCTTAAGATAATGAGACAAGTTCGATTTGGTATTAACAATATACCACAACTATAAAGCATTTGTATTAATACGTCATGTAAGATGACAATCGAGAAATTTATTTTTTTCAGACTTCGCTAGCTTCATTTTCTCATTTCAAGAGATTTCCGGTAAGCATAGCAAACTTAAGGTCGACTTCACTAGATGGCTAATAAAGTGTCTGGTGTCGAAGTGTTGTGAGAGTTGTATTTACGATTAGGCTCAGGTGGCCAGAAATACATACCACATTGTGAAAATCAGCATTAGGATGCTCGGTTAACTAAATATTTTCGTGAAGCACTTTGCTCAATTTGTGCCTATACTCGTGTTTGTTTGCCATGTGTTGACAGATAAGAAACTAAGTCACTATATCCTCTCAACTCCATATGGTCCCTCTTAATAGCTCCCCTGTAACATTTTCGAGACACAACTTACAGCGACCTTGCCTTTTCATTTAACAAGCTAATTCTGTAGTCAAGATTTTATCAACACTCTACCATATACCACTCCGCTGAACCAACGACTCTATACTCCCACTTCTATATCCTCTATGATAGTTAGCCATGAATCCGACAATCTCAACTGCCGACATTTCTATTCTCTCACATTACTACCGACAATATCATATGAAAATTACCGACTCCGAAACCGACATAAGAACACTCTCGTACTAACACCTCGTTTTCATTTCTCATAATAATTATCATATTTTCCTCACATGACTTCTGCTACCGATAACCAGCCCCTATCTACGAATTTTCTAATCAATACTACTCGATCCCGACTCGTTATACTCTACCAGTGAGATTTCCGTTGAATCTTTCCAAAAAGCCCAGTACTAGCTCCGCTATAACCTTACTGTAATCTTATACCAAACTAGATTTTACAGAATTCAACCGCAGTAAATTTTGCTGTACTGTAGATATATGCGGAAGTAACGTCTATACAGCCTACGTAGTGCGCACATGAATTTGTCATTCTAGGGAATATGCAAAAATAGGGACCAATGATTGCACGAAAACGGGATGTGGATACAGCAAATCCGAGAAATATATTGGAAAAACTAGAAAATCAGCAATATATCTGTTACAAAAGTCCATCCAAGAAAATTTCACTTTCTTTGTTGACAGTGTAAGTTTTTCTTTATTTTTCCTTTAATGGATGACGTAACTGTTGAAATAACTATGCGGGCGAATAGCGAAGTGACTATTTCGCCGAATTATTCGTATTCGGCCGAATATTTAGCGAATATTCGTATTCGTATTCGGAAATTTTATCCTTTGGTATCGGTACATCCCTATTATATATATTAGCTATATATATATATATATTAATTATATATATATATATATATATTTATATACTATAGTTATTATATATATATAATTATATATATATATATATCATATATATATATATATATTTATCGAAAGTTTTTTTTTCTTTAAGATAGAAAAAAAACATAATTTATATTTTTTTTTTCCCCCAACTTCCAAAATTTTTTTTTTTCATAAATTCACCCCCCCCTCCTTTTTTACATCTACTTCTTACAAATTGCATCGAATGGCTTCCCCACACCTTTTTTCTTCAGGATAAAAATTCTTCCGAGTTTTCCAGTTTACCTATTTTTAATTTAATCCTAGTACATTTCTATGTTTTTGTTCACGATTTTTTGCATTCTCTCTGCATCCTTATTTAATTATTCTTTCACTTTAAACTTCCTTTGAAAGTTATTCATTTTTCAACAAATTTTTAATAAAAAAATTAACCGGTATGTCTTAACCTTATCTCCATGTAAGCATGCTGCAATCATTAGAAACCCCCTCGCTTCCTGCCGGGAATACAGTCCCTCCCTCTCCCCCTTTTTCCTATCGGCCGGCTATTTCCATGCGCATTTTCACTTTTGATATTTCTGTGATGTGGATAAAGTTGCGCAGCTCCAAATTCTCTTCATTCGAATTTCTTCTGGTAAGATTTTTCTTTTGTCTTTTTTTATTTTTAAAATCCGTTAGGATCTAAATTCTTTCTAAAAGCATATACATAGGGGCAGCAAATTAAAACTCAAAATGCAGCATTTACAATACCTTGGGTAGTGAATATCTAGAACCCTGCGGTATCGTTTTGTAACGAGCCGTGTATTAGTGCCCTAATATAGTATAGCGGGCAACGAGGCCCATGTAACTAGCTTCTTTATGGATTGAGAGTTTATGAAAAATTTTGGTTTTTCTTATATACTAATAGTAGCAACAATTATGCTGATCTAAATTTCTTATTTATTAATGAGACTTCAATACTAGTCCCATTTCTAAATGGATGCTGTATTTGTCCTAAAGAAATTTTTTTTTATAGGACTATGATATTAGTCTTATTTAAAAATGACCAGAATTTAAATTATATATCTTTTTTAATATGAATTTTTAAACTTTTACACTTCGAATAGAATCTTTTCTTAAAAGAAGAAAAGCTCTATTTTTAAGTGAGATATGAAAGGGTCGCCCACCCTACATATAGGTTCGAAATGAACTATTTCGTATCAAACACCATATTACAATTATTATTATTATTATTGCTAAGAATATGGAAGAGGAAATATTTTTATTATTATTACTATTAAGGATATGGAAGTGAAAATCATTATTATTATTATTATTATTATTATTATTATTATTATTATTGAGGATCTGGAAGTGGAAAAGCATTATTTTTATTATTAAGAATAGGGAAGTCTGAAAATTTTTATTATTATTATTAATATTATTTCTGTTTTTAGCACGCTGAAATTTGTTAAGAGTTAAATATATACTTTAAAATTACGCTCTCAAATGAACCAAAAAAATTTATTTGGAAGTGACCACCCGGAGGAAGTCGCCCGCATCTCCGGCGTGAGGTTTTAATTTTTCTGAAGACTCTAAAATTTGAAGTATCAAAATTTTATTCTCTTCCTAAAAATTAATATCATTTTTGTGGCGAAACATTTTTTTGTGGCACATCCTATGCCTGGTAAGATTTTTATTTTTAGACGGACCTGGTTCTTTGGTTTTATGAATAAGGTTGTGTAAGTTTATAAAAGTAAAATTTGTATTTGTAACAGAAAATTTATAAATTTGATTTTTTTTAAGTACTATATTTATATTTTTTTTTGCGGTTGGAAAAATTTTGTTTTTGTCGTATTTATAACAAAATTGATTGATTTATTTTTCTAGGAAGCATTATATTACGGGGATTGGATAAAATTGTTTTTTTTTTCTTTTTTTTGGGAACTATGAATGAAATCTTCTTATAATTTTTTTCTTTTTATAATTTTTGCAAGAAATAATTTTTTTTGTAATCTTTTTATAATTTTTGCAGGAGATATAATTTTTTTATCTTTTTATAATTTTTGCCGGAAATATTTTTTTGTAATCTTTTCATAATTTTTGCAGGATATATTTTTCTTTATCCTTTTATAATTTTTGCAGGAAATAATTTTTTGGTAATCTTTTCATAATTTTTGCAGGAGATATAATTTTTATCTTTTCATAATTTTTGCAGGAAATAATTTTTTTGTAATCTTTCCATAATTTTTGCAGGGGGTATATTTTTTTTACCTTTTTTATAAATTTTTTTTTGCCGGAGATAATTTTATTTGTAAAATTTTTATGTTTTTGCAGGAGTTTTTTTAACACCATTTCTGTAACAAATGAAGGTATTTTATTTTTATGTTTGTTGTTAGTTTATAAAGTTTGACATGTTGGTTTTTTGGTAACACCCTCTAGTAACAATGAGCGTATCTCATTTTTGTTTGTTTTTTTTGGTAACAAAAATCGATTGTGATTTTTTTTGTGGGGCATTTTATTTTTTTTATTGCAGGAGACATCTTTTAGAAATTTTAGAATGTTAATGGTCTTTGTTATAAGCTAGTATTTTAGTTTTAAATCCACCACATTTATATTTAAAATTTTTTTGGTTTCTGTACAGATTACAAGAGTGTTCTTATAGGTAATTTACTTTAAATTTCGTGGGAAAACCACAGCGTTTTGAAGGACCCGATATTTTGGTCCTATTTAGTTAATGTCCAACCTTATATGCTCATTTAATTTTTTTTAGTTTTTTTGGTGTTTTATTTATTGTTATAAGGTTTGAAAAAAAAATATTTTTCTGTTTGTTAACAAATGAACGTATTTCATTCTTTATTTTTTTTATTTTTTTAAATTTGGGTTTTTATTTTTTTTGTTTGAGTACGATATTTTTGGTCCTCGAATTTTATTTATATTTTACATGGTTGGAAAACTTGTTTTTTGATAGCTATGAATGTATTTCTTTTTGTTTATTTTATAAGTGTTGAAATCGTATATCCACCATGTCCACACTTTATTTTTTTGAAGGGTTTATAAGTTTTGAACAACGCGCTTTTTATCTCTTCTGAACTTTTATAAATATAAAAATAATTAATAAGATATTACCTATTAACACGCAAGGGAATTTTCTGTGATAAAGTACAGAAGCGAATTCTTTCTAGGAGAGAAGAAAACTTCTTCACGTCTCCTAAAACACAGGGGAAAAGTCTTTGAGTGATTTAGAACTAAATTTAAAATAGCTGAGTGGTTTGCATTCTATATCCTCTGATTATGTCTCTCTTCACGTCGATCATCGTCTCTGTCGTAATTTCGTCAATCATTGAAATTAATATTGTGTAAATTCATTAATCGATCACTCCGTCTCTCTCATCTCTGGGAGGTCTTTTCTCTCTTTTACTCAGGAGCTCCCAGAATATTCTCTACACTTCTTTATACTCTCATCATCATCTCTCTCACAAACAAATATTCACTTCATCAATGTGTATCTCTTCTCCTCATTTGCAAAACTCTCTCACTATCACTTTTTTAAGAATCTTCGCCCCACAAAAAAGGCGTTCCGAATTATTAATTCATTATCACTTGTTTCTCATCTTTATAGGCAGTCTCTTTGTTTCTTTTCAATAACTCACTCACATTCTCGTCATCTCTCGTCCCCTCTCTCTCATCGGTCTCTCTCTCTCCTCTCTCTCTTCTCTCTCTCGCTTCTTTCCTTTCTCTTCTCTCTATTTCTTTTCTTTTTTCTCTCTCTCTCTCTCTCACTCAGTCTCTCTCTCTCTCTCTCTCAATCTTTCTCTCTCATTCTTATTCCTGTCTTCTCTTGTCTTTCTTTTTTAATCACTAACTAAACATAATTTATTTTTTATTAAGTTGGTGAAAATCGTCTTTTACCTCACTCATCTCTCTCATTCAAGATCTTCTCTATCATCATCTTTCTCACTATATAATATATATATATAATATATAACTTATTCTTAATAATATATAAATATATATAATTATTACTATACTTTATATTATATATATATTTTTTTATACAGTTTATTTATATATAAATTTATATATATATTATTTTATACTATATAAGTGTTTCTGGATTTTTTATCTTCTTATTTCTTAATGAAGTGAGGTACGTATCCAATACACAGGAACTAGAAAAAGTTGTAGAAAGAATGTAGGGCAAATCGGAAAAGAAGGAGTCCCCCACTTACCACCGCCCTTTGTGCCCTCTAAGCGAGAACTTGCCGGTCGGAAAAATCCACCCCAGGGTTTCACGAGCTGCGACGTTGACCTCTACTGAGTGACATACCCGTTAATTTGTGGGGTTTAACTACCTTCTTGGGCAAGGCTTCACAAACCACAAAACCCCTCACAAATCCCTTCAGCATTCACTCCTATTATGCACTTTTCTTTACTAAACTCACATCATTCGCTTCTCCTTCAAAGGCCATTCCTTTACTGAATCAATCCATATCTGTACTTCACAGTTGTTCCCTTGATTTCGTGTTACGATTCAAGGCCACACTCACCACTTTACATGCCGCTTAAACAACCGTCACTCTAATCATCGATCCTTTCGCTGTACTGCTCATTTCTACACATTTCAATTAATCTTCTTTCTTCACTTCACAGGCACAGTAAACAATTTCCTATGCACTCCTTTCCTGATTTTTATAAATTCTTTTCAGCCTAAACACACGCTCGCTAAAGATTGTCCAATCTGAACACATTATACCTTAGAACTATACCTCTTTGTCCGAAATGTTTCATCTGTTCAGTAACATTAGCACAGCTAAACAACAAATACCGAACGGCTCATGTAAGAACCTTATTAGCGCACTCAAAACTTAAGTCCCTCTTCATCATGAAGATTTAGAAGATTGCACCAGTCACCTCCTTTAAAATTTAATAACTTACCTACATACTCTACTTCAACAATCAATTTCCCCCTCATATATACATATTATTTTATCCAACATACTGTATATCTAAAATATTATAAACTCAGTACACTTTGGTTCCAATATAGTTCACAGCATCTAAATTAAAACTATATATTCAACACCGCGCGGGGACTCCCTTCACTCAGCTAAAGGGACCATATTTTATTTTGAAAAATAACTTACACTATGATTTACGATGTTAACTTGCAACAGCGCTATTTATAACAATAAATTTGTGTAAGAAAACCCCTTTACCAATACTCTCCAATTGAAGTGGCTCTTCAGGATTCGCTCCTACAGCAAAACAAATCATTTTTCACCGCAATATAAAAAGTAGGAGGGCACCCTACACTCTTTTCCGTTCTTCTAACATTCTAAAACCTTCCCCTGCTACCCTACTCTTTTATTCTTTTCTTCAACCCTATCTATTAAATACAGATTAATAACCAGGAGATATGAACACAATCAACATGTCTCAATCGCACTCTATTAATATATTTTAAACCGATCACTTCCACTCCATTTTATTTTTACACACGCTTCACTTTCATCACGTATGTTTGATTCCATTCAGAAGTCTACCATCAATATCATATATCACTTAAGTCATCTCTAATGACCCACAAAGAGCTTCCCTATTATCCTATCATACGCCTGTTTGGCAAATCCATTAAATCTAAATACAGGATTTTTTCTTTCGTTATCTCACCTCATTTTCTTCATCATTTTTGTTTCAATGTTAAAAATTTGATCTACACATCCTCTCCCACTTCTAAATGCAGCCTGTCTTCACCAATCAGTCCCCGCAATCACGGTCGCAACGTGAATCTCTATCGGAAGGCCATAAACAAGAATTATGCCCAGCATATATCTTCCCCATAGCACCCAATAAAAAACTAATTCCTCTATAATTTTTTACAGTTTACCTTTATCCCCTTTACCCTTAATATACTAGGGTAACTATTAGTCACATACCAGCTCTCCATCCATTCACCATTCTGAACTTTACCTTCTACACTCAAAAACACTTATGTACTATAATAATAAAAGACACAGTTCAAAATATTATAATCAGAACTTCCATATCAACACCTCCTCGATCCCGATCGAACCTTCCATCCCTATAACGATCTATCCAACTGAGACGCTCCAGATCTCCAGCATTCATCATTGATAGTATAAGCTAACAATCACATATTCCAGGTTCAACCTTGATTCCATCTTATTCGGGCCTGACAGATTTGCCATTTCATCTTAATAACTCCATAACTCTCTCTCACACCCTCATCCTACCTCTACCACATAACACCAAAGTAATTCAAGCCATCTCCACTACACTTCCCACCTCAGATTCACACCCACAACCACAAACCCTCCACGAAATAACATCATACCAATTCCCCTATGAGCTCACAACCCCCTCACCACCACCACCACACCATATACCAATATCTACCTATCCTCTGACACACGAACAATCAACCAAACACCACAACACCATATCAACAGTACAGCAAACCGACAATCCTACCATTCCGTCATTATCAGCAAGTCACAGAATAAATACGAACTCAGATCGCAGAATTTTCAACGAGTAGTTCCTTCCCAAACATCCTCTCCATAACCTCCGCAATAATATACCAATCAACTCTGCTAACAGACACAGACACCTAGTAGTAAAACGCCCTCACCTACCACCTTCATTCTCCTATTATCAGCAACCCCTATTACTAATCCACCCCCACTCACGCACAAAGAACTCGTCCCACCGTCTATATCTATCACCTTCTATCAATCACTTCCTCCGATCTCGCTCCTCTCCACGCTACAGACGCTCTCATTCTCACTCTCTCACTCTCATAAGCTCTCACACCACTAGTCTCCATCACTCCGAACCACACCAGCAATCACCTCCGCCAACATACCCAATATGACTCAACACTCCACTACCACAATTCTACTCGTCTACATCTTTAACTCACTTAGAGTATATACTAGTGCACATCTTCGACACGCTGTTCGTCACGTTGTAGATCCATTCACCAACTTTTCCACACCCCACCTAACTCCCGAGTTGCCGAATAATCAAAGCAATTGATTCTCACTAAACACCATATCTTATTGAGATATACGATATCGATCATCGACTATGTTTATTGTAAACTTTCTCAACAACTAGTCTTACTCTTTGTTTAGCACATTGGCTTTAAACAGCGCGGCTTGCAATCACGCTCTCTTCGTTCCAACCTACTTTGCACCTCCACGTACTAAACCACAACATTCCACTACACCTTATCATAATACTTTATCCGCCACACTACTTGCAACAACTATATATATTTTATACCCAGCTCATGCTCAATACAATAGCCTGATCCTTATCTCACCTATCACATTTCGGAGCAGTCTAAGCTTTGTTTTATGTTTCATACTTGCCAGCCGACTCTATAAATACTTATCTTATTACCTTGTTCACTTACTTTTCACTCTTAATTCTTCCTCACTTCATTTCTCCCCACTTTCCTTTCCCTCCATTCCCCACTAACTTAGCATAAAATAATATTGAGTGATCCGATGAGATATCATCAAATTCCGGTATCCCCTAGCTCGCATGGATTTTAGAATCAGATATATAAGGTCCAACACATAATTGCATGTACTATTTATCAAAAACAAGTAGCATCTATCCTGTCTCAACACAAATCAATTCAAATCACATATACTACTTATCACTTACCCAGTGTATAAGGTACGCAATCCTCTACCTTACACCAAGTTAAAGTCATATTACACTTCACTATACGAAATTGACTCTATGTGTCTTAAGAAATAATGTAACTTACTTACACAAACACCTCTCTCCTCACAAACTCCAACAAAACAAATCACCTTCCTACCATTTCTCCTGCAACCCTCAAGGTATCTCCAATACCATCCCTTTTACCATCACCTATCGAACCATCCAAGTCACCCAACATAATCAATCCGAAGCTCCTATTTACCCTGTCCAAAAAATCATTCAGATTATCCCAGCAAGTCACACTTTCCTCAATGTCACCCTCAGATTAACCATATGTACAACCATACATACCTTTACCTTCTCAAACTTAAATTTAATCATTAGTATTCTAGTACTCTCATAAGCAAAATCCACCATAGCTCTGGACCACAAGTCGCTCATTAGAATAGAAACTCCTTCTCTCCCAACTCCAGCACACATACATTTCATCATACACCACTCGTCTTCATCGCTTCCTTTAATCTTTTTTACACTCACAGAAAGGAAATCAAATTTACCCTTTCTAAATGCATCCATCACCTCTCTCCTTTTCTCATATCATTTATTCCTCTAGCATGCATAAGAATTCCTAGCAAAAAAGGTAAGTGGTAATGGGTTGACAACCCAACCACCTTTAGTCATCTCCTAAGACATGCAGGTCGTTACGGGTGCGCGGGAGGTTAAGACCATTCCTTCGACTCACATGCTTTGGGCATTCCCCGCAAGACCTAATGGCAAGTGGGGTAAATTATATAACATATATAATATATATATTATATATATAAAATTGACGTGTTTTTATTTTATTATATATATTTATATTATATATATTATTACTTATTATTATTTAATATTAGTATAATAATTATATTATATATATATTATATATATTACACTCATATATATCAATTATAATTTTAGTTTTTTTAAAACATTTATATTTACAGTATTTTATATAATAATATATATAAGAATATAGATATATATATATATTATATATTTTATAATATATATATTAATTATTATATCATATATTATATATAATATATATATATAATAATATATATAATAATATATATATTATATAATATATAGATAATTCTTCGAGTCTATTCCTGTGGTGTTGACGGTTTGCTAAGCCTTCCTAATGAGATGAAATAACCCATTTATCAAAGGAAAGGTATGCTATACGCTTGATAGGATAGACCCTGCTCCTGAGATAAAAATTGGAGGAGGCTCGAATCTTCAAAGGAAATGGTTCAAATCCCAATGCAATAACATATGATAATTTAGAAGTTAGATCTGGAAAGTTTTATTTTTTTTTCGAATGAAATTGCAAAGACTGTGAGACTAAGTTTTGGCCTAACGGATGAATAGAAAGTGAAAGATGTTAAGAACTTTTGGTAATTTGAGAAGAAGAAGAAGAAGAAGAAGAAGAAGAAGAAGAGAAGAAGAAGAAGAAGAAGAAGAAGAAGAAGAAGAAGAAGAAGAAGAAGAAGAAGAAGAAGAAGAAGAAGAAGAAGAAAGAAGAAGAAGAAGAAGAAGAAACATATAAAAAAAAGGAAAAATATTAAGAAGGAAGAAGCAGAAGAGAGGAAGAAAGAGTGAAGGAATGAAAAGAAAGAAAGATAGAAGAAGAACGAAGAAGATTCCTGCGTGTCTGAACCATTAAAGGTAACAGAATGAAGAGAAATAGAAACAACATGATTGAGATAGAAGACGATGAGAAGGAATGAGAAGAAGAAGAATAATTCACATATGCACAGGAAAAAGAAAAGAAAAGAAGCCAACTCACCCCACAGCAAGTAATGAATGCAAAAAGGAATGTGAAAAGTGAACAAGTAAAAGAAAAAAAATAATTTAAGAAAAAAGAAATATAGATGTAATAAAAGCTGAGAAGAAACGATTAGAAAGAAGAAAAGCAAAGAAGAAGAAGAAGAAGAAAGACAGAAAGAAGAAGACGAAGAAGCAAGATATTAAGAAAGAGAGAGAGAGAAGAAAAGAATAAATGATTACGAAATAAATGCGAAAGAATAATAGGAGAAAATTATTTTTAAAAAGTGTCACTTGTGTGAAAGTTTATAAAGACTTTCTTTTTGGACTCACAAAAATAAAGTTTTATATTGGAGAGAGAGAGAGAGAAAGAGAAGAGAGAGAGAGAGAAGAGTGAAGCAGATGAGAGAGAGAGAGAGAGCGCAGAGAGATTTTGAGACGAGAGAGAGAGAAATTTCAAAGGAAAGGTCTAAATGTATCAAAAATAAAATATAGATAGAACAGACTACTACTACTACTGCTGCTACTACTACTACTACTCTTCTAAACTAGCTGCAAGTCGTGCTTACTACTACTACTACTTTTAGTTAGTAGTAGTAGTAGTAGTAGTAGTAGTAGTAGTAGTAGTACTGGTTGTTGCAAAAAATGTTTGTTCAAAATGGCTTTAAATTCTTAAGAGATATTAAAAGGTCTTTCAAATTGTTTACGCGTTTAATATTAATTTGAGTGATTAAGTTTGCTAAATGTTTTTATGTTTGATATGTGTGTGTTTGTGGCTCCTTTTCCTGGTTTATAAAATGAATGATTACAATTTTTTTGTCATTTGCCACCTTCAATTATATATATATTATTAATATTATATTTATTATTTATTTTTTTTATATTTTTTTATTATTATTATTATTATATATATATTATTATATATATATTTTATATATTATATATTATATTATTTTATTATTAATTTATATATATTTACAAATATATATTACTTTTTTTTTCTTTTTTTTATTCTTATATTATATATTATATTATTATTGTTTTTATTCACTATATATATTTTTTTATTTTTTTATTCAGAATTTTAGTGTAATGCGTTGGAACAATTTTACTGTTATTTTACTGATAAAAAAATTTTTTTTAATATATATTTATATTCGGCTAATATATATATATAGTATATATATATAATTAATTATTATTATTATATATATTATATTATATATAATATATATATTTATTAGTTAAGCCAGAGGTCATCAACTTTTTATACTTATGACCCACTTTTATAACTTTTACGAGGGTAAAGTTTCCTCACTACCCACCATATTAAAATTGCAAAAAAAACTTTTAAAATTAAGAAAAAAACTGTTAAACTAAGTAAAAGAACCTGCATAGACCAATAAAAATAGCTGAAAACACCTTTAGTTTAATTAGGTCCTTGAGATTCATGGTTTAAACAAAAGTTCGTTCTCTGTTTGATTTTGTAAAAAATGTTTTTTCAAATGAGTTTTAAATTTTTAAAAGATAGTATAAGGATTTTCAAATCCTATAAAATTGCACTAAAGCCTGATTCTATAATATATGAATTAGGGAAATTTAGCAGTAAATTAATTATTGTTTTCATGTATTTGAATATAAGGCAGACATGTTTTTATATTCCAGACACTGAACGTAGCCCTGTTGAAATGGGCTAAAACTTTATTAAACTTTACATTTTTAAACTTGTCGATAAATGTTGGACAAGTCTTTTGGGGGACAAATCTTTTAAAAACATGTCCAATAGTTGGATAAGTCAAAATATGTAGCTGGAGATATTATTAGTTCGAGAACAGTTTTCTTTTCAAATAATTTAATCATAATCAAATGAAATTATATTGGCAACCATGATGCAAATTTTAGTGTTGCAATGACAACGTTAGGCAAGCTTTATTCTTTATTGTCATGGCAACAATAGTTTGCATCATGGCTGCCAACAAAATTTCAAATGATAATTTTCCAGCGCACATCTTTTCTCATCTTCTTCCCTATGCATAATATATCGAATGTCAAACTATTGACAGATTATGGACATACAATTCTCCAGAAATTTGTCCAAAAAAAGTCAGCTAGTGAACATGTTTTTCATGAAAAACTTGTACAAAAAAAAGTACCATTTGTACAACGTTTGAGTGATGATTTCGGTTGCCATCATTATTGAAACTTGATTTTCTTTCAGTATCATATCTTGACTCCAATGGTTCTTCCTGACATTAAATCTGTTTGAGAAGCATATTCAGTAATGGATTTATGATCCTGTCACTGCCCACCTAAAAGCTTAAATCTTCCACTAGTAGGCGGTACTTCCTGGGTTGACAGCACTGGTTAAGGCTAAGCCATATATTTGTGTATGTAGCACTACTACTGATACTACTACTATCTACTACTTCTACTACTACTACTACTATCTACTATCATCTACCACTACCTACCACTGACTACTAATTACTATTGGGAACTACTAGATAATATAATCATAACACCAACAAAAAAAGTAACAATTACTTGTTAGCAATAAATTTAATATATATATATAATAATACTCATTTTCGCAATAATTTTAATCATCTTATTGTATAGTAAAAAATTTAAATAATAAAAATAATTATAAGGATAATAATATTCAAAACAAATCCTAAATAATAATAATAATAATAATAATAATAATAATAATAATAATAATAATAATATAATAAAATAAATCAAATCAAAAGTACTTTATTCTGTCAATGGTATTATTACATAATACTTATCATTAAAAATAGGTTAATTTAATATAAAAATAAATACATAGACGATGAAATGAGCAATAATGGGGCAATTTGAGCCCCAAAATAATAATTAAATAATAATAATAATAATAATAATAATAATAATAATAATAATAATAATAATAATAATAATAATAATAATAATAATAATAATAATAATAATAATAATAAAATAACAATAATATAATAATAGGAGTAATAATAATAATAGGTGGGGTAAATAATAATAATAATAATAAATAATATATAATAATTAATAATTACATAAATAATATATAATAATAATAAAATAATAATTAATAATAATAATAATTAATAATAATAATTATAATAATAATAATAATTATAAATGAAATGAAGTTCGAAAATAATAGTAATGAATAATAAATAATAATATCGATACAAATAATAATGAATAAATAATTAATATAAATAATAATAATAAATAATGATTGTAGTAAATTAAAATCAAACAAAATATAAATAAAAAAAATGAATAATAAATTATCAATATGTAATTTTATTCTGTCCATCGTATTTGTTACATAATATTTCATTTATATTAAATAGCAAATTTAATATAAACAAATAAATACAGAATAAAGTGAGATATTATGGTAGCTACAAATAGGGATACGCATTTTTCGATTCTTTTGAGGCCGCAAATATATAAAATTATAATATATAATATTAAGTAATAATTAAATATAGTTTTTCAATTAAATAAATAAATAAATCTAATATAATAATAAATAATAATATAAATATAATAATAGTAATAACATAAATATAAATAATAATAAATCTAATAATAATAATAATAATAATAATAGTGATGGTAGTCGTTATAGAAAGATTACCCCCATAAGTAATTCAAATTTGTATTAGTCCGAACATATGTAAATAAATATCGTCAAATTCGTACTTATTTTCATATATATATAAACCATCGTCTCAAAATGTATCGCTCAGAGGAAGGAAAATTATAAATGATTCTCTCATTATTTATATATATGATGTAGTACGAAAAGGAAATAAAATGAACGATACATTTCGAAACGGATTAGGAGCGGATTCCTTTAATTTCCGTTCAAGGTTAGATAGCTTTTCCTGTAATAACGGAGCAGACGAGGGTTTGGCAGAATACGATAAAGGAGGATTAACGGAAGGTAGGAAAAGTGTACCTGGACGAAAAGCTGAATTTACGGAGCCGGAGCCGGGCCGGAGCCGGAGCCGGAATCTAGGCAAACAAAAATAATAATTAAGAGGAGCTGAAGTAGAATGCGGAAGGACATAATTTTAAAATAATGGAGCTGGAGAAGCCAGAGCGTAGAACCGAAGCGCGAAGCCGGAGCCGAAGCCGAAGCTGAAGCCGGAGCTGCGAGCCGAAGGCTCGAAGCCAGAGCCGGAGCCGGAGCCGGAGCCGGAGCTATAGGTGGCAAAAATATTCAAGGGCTCCGTTGTCAAAGTTATAGAGGGACAACCTAACACTACAATACGATAAAACCACTAACAATCCGAATACCACGTTTTTATCAGACAGATATTTTGATTTCAACCAAAAAATTGAAAAGCACATGATTAAGTCTAGCATATATGCACAAATATTGTTGCTTTAAAAATAAACTAACACAGAATAGTATACTGATTAGGTTCTCTGAGGAGGCACCGCAGTTTTCTCACCGCATCGGTCGCACAGTTGGGCAACCTTTTAAAAGTCTTTCACTTTAAGAGTTCATAAATTTCATGCCGGTCAATCTATAGCGCATCCGATCCGGCAAATCACGATTACACCAACCCCGTGTTTGATAACACTGCTGAGCCGCGCGCACCGGAGTACCTCCTGGCAGTAATACCCTACCATACACAAAACAAAGTAAATAAGAGAAGACACGGTGAGGCAGGAAAATAAACCCAACAAATCCAGACACAGAAAAGGACAATCAACATTAACAGAATTTCGGCTTAGACTAAGACAAAGATAAAGATATGCAGGGAAATGAAACACGTCGAAATATTCTCCCAAAAGTATAGA
>JABUQX010063112.1:5000-28888 GCA_015478945.1 Trachelipus rathkii
ATTATTATGATAATATATAAATATATATATATATATATAATATATATATATATCATAATATAGTTATATATTATAAAAGGCGGTGTGTGGGGTCTGACAGCCCGCGACCCGAAATATTTAAACTATCCAAAATGTTCCTATGAGCTGGCCAGCTGAGTCTTTTAATTTAACTAAATACAGAATAATAAAAATGAGTATAATAATTTTTATCTCTCATGCAGGTCATCATTTGAATTGATTTAAGGATATTATTTGTTAGTGTTCGAGATGGCTCTATCTTTACTTCACAATCAACATTTGCTCTTCAAAAATACAAAAAAGATATCCTCTTCACTGGAACCAAACCTAAAAACAATACTCTTCTTAAATTCTCAAACATAAGGAACCATTGGAGCATGCATAAACAAGAAAACTATAAGGGGCTTTAAATGCGGTGGATTAATCATCAATAAAAACGGATAAAGGGATGAAACGGATAAAGAAAGTTAATCACTAAATATCAGGATCTGCTGGTTAAGGAGAAACCATCCCTCAAGAAGCGACGTTATACATATATACTACTAATGAATATATACTATTATATATTAATATAATATTGAAAAAAGAGAAAATATCCATACAGAGATCTTATAAACTTGAAGAGCAAGAGAAAGATAGTTAAAATGAAATAATCTTTGGAACAGTAAAGAAGACGGCAAATGAAATCAAAAAATTCAGTAATTGAGCTTTGAAGAAGATAAAAAGTTAACCTAAATCTCTCACAATTTTAAGTAAGCTTTTTTGTGAATCACAGTTAGGACGTTATTATTCAACCTAGGTCCTATAATTAAGAGAAATTTTAATAATTATTTATTTCTAATCTTTTTGTATAAAAAATAAAACTGTATTGGACGAGTTGGGTACGAAAAAAATAAAAAAAGACTATAAGTGCGTTTTTAAACGTTAGCTTAGGGGATATAACGGTATTAGGCTTGATTACTTAAAAAAATAAAATATTTTCTTTAAATTTCATCCATGATGATGAACAGATTCTAAAGTAAATTTTTCAAATAATATTTTAAAGCTATGAACTGAAGTAAATAGGCTGCTAATAACGAATTAATTAGATATTTTAATACGCCAAAAGTTATACGGAACACGGCTGGTCAGGGAAAAATTTGCAGATTTGGTCAGGGGAATTAGTCAGGGAAAATCAAATTCAAAAATTTCTTACCCTAGTCTAGCAGCCTTACTGCCCCCTTTATCCTATTAGTGAGAACTTAGTCGCAGTTTCAAGAAAATCTCAACCCTAGAGCTTCACGGGAACACGACGGACCTAACTATGCATCTCGTCAGTGTGGGGTTTCATCCCTTGGCGGCCCAGTGTTAGTCAACCATTAACCCCTCACAAAAAACCCACCATTTCACTTCTATTATGCACCTTTCTTCTTCGCCTCTGCCAAATATCATTTCTCGTCCTTCCAGGCATTGATTCTTTCAACTGACTCAAATCCCCTTTTTTCTTTCTAGGTGATATATTTCCCAGTTGGTCGATCCCAGCACTATAACATCACCACTTATTAAATCGATCTGAACTATAAACCAAATTATATATACCAAAATAATACTCATTCATCTATATACCTTTCACACATTGATCCAAACCTATTATATTACTCACGTACTGTTATATATTCTCTCATTTATACTCCATTTCTTTCACACCACTCCAACGTATTAGCTCTATCTATATTAATGTTCTATTCCTCCTAAATTATTTATACAATTCTCTTATGATACAACCTTAACACTGCCAACATTATAAAGTATATATGTCATTATATATATATATGTACGGTATATATGTATCTATATTATATATATAGATTCATATATACTACTCTTATATATTAATTCCAGAACTCATTATAAGTTAATCTACTAACTAACTATTAAATTACATATTAAACACATGAGTGAGACATACAACATTTTCTATTTTTTGAGTTCTGTTTTTTGACATTCCACTATCAGATTTACAATTTAATTCCTTATTCAGGAAAGGGAAAATATATTATATATATTATATATATTATAGCATAGCACTTCAAATAAGATTACTTTATATATAGTCCTTCTACATATATCCACCTAAATATAGAGATTTAAATTGCATCCAATTAGCCACTCTACTATATCTCTAGCTCATATAATTACTCAAATCTTTTACCTATACATCATATATATATATATATTCGCGTGATTAAAATTTTCTTATTCTAATATTAACATATATATATAAGTCCTTTGGATTAATTATATTAAATCAAGACACTAAAATACATTTTTGTAGTCTTCAGATTAATTATCCAATTGTTTACAACCATCTAAATTCGTTAAATCTTTACAACAGCCTTCCAATGGTTGGGAATGAGGTAATATCTAATGTCTTCTTTACTCGATCTATACATCATACTCATAGCCTATTATCTCATATATCTATAAAGTTTAACTTTTTCAAACCTACTCTCACTTTACACACTCCCTATGACCAAAACCTCGAATCTCTGAATATCATTATTCTTAAATTTTCTATAAATATTATTATATTATTAATAATTAATTATAAATCTAGGGGAAAACTCTCACAGCTAAAACTATTTTTAATTAATTTTTTAAGATATACTTTTTATTATTAGTTTTATAATAACAATCACTACTGCAATTATTCCTTGGGATAATACTTCTATATTCTAAAAAAATTTCAACCAACATTCATTTATCTTATTATCAATTCAATTCTTTGCATATTAAATAGGCAATAATACAAGGCAAAACATATATTTAAATTCTGATGCCAGACTTTCTTTCAATCATAATAACCATCTATAAAACTTCCTCTCATATTAATAAATTTCTATTCATTATTAAACACCTCTAAACATTGTAGTATAACTAATTAATTTTGATAAATTTTCACATAACTGAGTTGTTGAGATAATCAGTTTAATTCACCATCCTTCTCACATGCTCTATAAGCTTCGTCCCATTGAACGTTATTTAATATGCAAAACTTCATATTTTCATTCTTTTCTTAACGACACCATTTATTCTTACACATCTGCAGTCACCCATCCAATTATTCATTATCAATATACTATAGCTCTTTTTTGCACAATCCAATTCTCATAGTAGAATTTTTATTATTAATACATTTTCGAGCCAACTAATAATAATAGTCTTACCACCATCTTGAAAACAACCATTATAAATATATCTCAGCTAACAACCTGCCATAATAAGACAGAATGGAAAATACTTTATCTCCCCTTCTAATTAAAATGAACCTATCAATACAAACGCAATGAATAAGCTTTACTAGGTGAGACAAAATATACATAAATAAAAACTACTTATAATTAAGTATAATTTATTCTTTCTCCCTCATTTCTCAATCATTTGTTATTTACAATGTAAGATAATTTATTAATGAATCTCACACATCCCTATCTTAACATCATTCTAATCTAAAACGCACCTTGTTCTTCAAACCAAATTCAGTCCTCATTCAAATCACTCGTAAACGCACCCTCATTTCGAACTCAAATTAAATATACCAACAATTAATATTTAACTTCCCACATATAACACACAAATTATTAAAACTTAAATATTTCACCCTTAATAATAATAATAATAGTTTTAAGAGCTATATATTACTTCCACCTTACCATTATGTATTATATCAAATGATATATATATATGGATACTTTATCAAATATATACTGCTCTCCTTCGCAAATTACTACCATCGTAAGAATAACATATTACCCTCCAATCATTACGACAGCATTTATAGATTACAACTTACCCCCAAAGTCCATATCAATTTCATATCATTACTTCAATACCTCTCAATTACACTGAATCATCTTTTTCACCGAGTTAGATTATTCATTTACTTAAATTATAACCTGTGAGCAGATTATTATTAGCTAATTCTATTTACAATAACGAATGAAGTCAATGTTTTCCTGTCTTATCAACTCTCCAATTACCACTAATATTTAAAATTGAAATATATATAGTCACCAACAGATGCAAACTATGTATAATTTATATCAAAATAATATTATCTACTGTCTACATTTACTTTAATTCTGGTCCTGTGTTTGCGGTTGCGTGTGCCATCAAACCCACACACATTTCACTTTCACCTCTTTCTTATTACTGCCAATTTTATACAGATTTCGAAGTGTTTCCTTCCACACTCCCCTCAGATCTGTCCGCTGTTTTTCATCTGTTACGAAAGCAACCAGCTCACCTATATATCATTATCTACTAAGCAAGATTTTCTCTTAACACTCCATTCCTTAAAGTTTTCGCGCATTCCTTTCGCAGAAGAGCTTCCTATTCCCTTGAGTAAGTCCCCATTCATCCTCCTTTCCAAACTGTTTCATTTAAGTCATTTTTTCTCCTTCGTATGCAATCTTTTGTATTTCCTTTTTTGGTTCCTCTCATTATAATTTCCTAACAGACAGTTTATTAACTTCATCATTTGCATATTTTAGTACATTCAACCACCGCTTCTTTTTTACATTTTTAAGCCGCTTTTGTGATCACCTTCTTCAATATTGATCCACCAACTCACTGTTACCATTCTTACTTCCTATTTGTTTAGCACATCCACATATTCCTCCATCATTTTAGCACTGATAAACAATCTGGCTTTCCTTCATTTGCTTCCATGATTGTTCAGTTTCATCTTAGTTCACATTCAATCTTTGCATTTGAGCTTTGCTGAAGCGCTCTTATATATACACTTACTCTACATATTACCTTGTATTCACCTTAAGACTTCTTACTTCTTAATTCTTACCCACTTCCTTCCTTATCACCTTCCGTATAAATCCATTACTATCCATCTATCTCAGATTGTTTATACATTTAAAATAACAAGATAGACCACAGGACAATCCGACATTCTTACCCCTTTGACGATTTGACATCCATACACATACACATCAAAAATCTCCTTCTTCATCCAAACACAAATATGAATCATCTTTCACTATTTAATATATCCCATCTCTACCAACACCAACTCTTTAGTATTTATATACTTATGGTCATTGTGCAAAGAAGGATGTTTTTAAAGAAAGTTATAAATTATACTTACACAACATTATATACCTCCTCTCTCACAGAAATTCACAATCACATTTCCTACCATTCTGTACATTTTTGCAATACATACCCACAAAAAACACCTTTCCCTTTTTATCACCTATCCATTAACCTATTTATATTATAGTGTTCAACCCAACCACAATCAATCTGAAGCAGTACCTACTCACCCCATCCAAAACACATTCAGGATTATATCCCAGAAAATTTGGTAATCTATAGCTATAACTCTCAACATTTACCCTCAGTGATGGACCAATTTATGTCACAACCACAACAACCATCACCTTTTTTATCCGAACTCCTAATATTCACCCATTAGTAATATCTAGAACTCACACACAACATAAATATCTAACCATATCCTCTGCTACTTACAAGTGTCATCCATCAGAATCGGAACTTCCTCTCTTCCCACCTCTCATTCTTCTCCACTCAAATAAGAGTCACACACACATTTCACACCACAAACCACTCGTATTTTATCAACCGATTTATATTACTAATTTACATTCTTTGTTTCAGTCCAAAGCTGAAGTCAGAATCATATAATTTGCACCTTTCTATAAAAACATATCATTCACCTCTCTCCTCTTCTCCTCAGTGCACATTAATTTCCTCATGATCATTCCCATTGTAACCTATTCGATTTCTATACGGATTACGCGGACCGAAAAGATAAAGGCAACGTTTACGGCGGAGCTCTCGTCGTACCTTTCTCCGAGTGCAATGCCATTAGCTATTTCTGGCAAATAGATAATAGGTATTAATAGTGGGCAAGCCAAACCCAACTTACACACCGTATCCCTTAGTCTGGACCTTCTACTCGACTCTCATGGAAATACATTAACGATTAGTGTTAGGCAATTATACTTTCTATCCCTCACACCATAGGTAGATATTAGTGAAGTTAAGTGATAGATTGTCTGATAAGATGTTCTCTTAGAAAAGTGTGTGTGGATATAAAGTATGTTGATAATATGATATGTGTATTAAAAGGTGGTGTATCTATAGATGTTTTCATGGAGGGTGAAGGTTGGTGGTAAAGGAATTATGAAACGCAAAAGAGAATACGAAACCATTTAGGGACTGTAGAATACACCATATTTCAAAATGGATGGAATTATATCATCGGCTTCGAGTATGTTGTATACTCTAATCCTCTATATAATAAATGTATATAGATATATATTTTTATATTTATTGCATAATGTAAAGTCTTTTTAACAATATTTTTTATATTTAACTTCATAATCTTAACTTTTTTAGGTATGGCTTGTTACTAAGTTTGTAAAGCCTTAAATAAAAGTGGAAAGGCCATACTTCTATGTTTTACTACATATATTTAATTAGTTTAACAATCTTTGTTTCATGGATCAGTGTGTCACGTCACATGTAACCACTATAACTATAATTGAGGGCTTTAATGTAAACAGTTCCCATTTATCAGCCTGACAAATGAAGTTATGGTTGGCTCGACATTCGGTTTAGACACTCGTAAGCATTAAAAAAAACACTGAAATAATAAATTATTGAGTAAATTTAACCTACGCGATAGACCTCTTAAAAAATATATACAAATTATATAATATAACATAACTAATATCAATAATATTAATTATCTATTTTCATCATTGAAACTTGAAGCTTACATTTATTTGTACCTAATGCATCAATGAGAATGGGAGCGCTTCTCTCTCTCTCTCTCTCTCTCTCACTCTCTCTCTCTTAACTCTCTCTCTCTCTCTCTCTATTCTCTCGTCAAATCCACTTTCTCTCTCTCCTCTATCTCTCTTCTCTCTCTACGTCTCTCTCTCTCTTCATTCTCTTCTCATCTCATCTTATACTCTTCTTTCTCTTCTTACTCTTATTACTCTTCTCTCTTTAACTCTCATCTCTCTCTCTTACTACTATTATCCTCTCTCTCTCTATCTCTCTCTCTTCTATCTCTATCTCCTACCTACTCTCTCTCTTTCATTATACATCTATATATCTCTACTCTCTCTCTCTCTCTCTTTCCTCTTCTCTTACTTTACCTCTTTGCTCTCTTCTGAGATAACCTATTTATTATCCATATATAATATATATATATCATATATATATTATTATATGATATATATATGAATATTATATATATATATATATATATATATAATATATATATATATATTATGAACGCCTCGTGAGCGAGGAGGTTGAGCTCGCCGGGTCGTGGCGGAGGAGGACGCTGGTTCAATCCTCCGCGTAGCAGTTGGAAGTTTTATCTACCTGGGGGCGAGAATTTAAAACTCTACTGCAAACATGATTGGTGTCGCTTTGTTTGGGATACCGGTCCTTAAAGTTCGATGTTTCTGGATTTAAGTCCTCCCCGGTGTTTACCTTATCTGAAAAAGGGGGATAAAGCACGGTTTAATAAGTTTAGTGTTGTTATATTATATAAACATATTTATGATACGATTAGAAATAACTAATTATATATATATTTAGTACTTATAGATAATAAATATTAATTATAAATATAATTTTATATTTATATATATTGTATATATCTACTAGGCTACTACTACTCGGTTTATAAATAATATTATATATATATCCTCCCAGGACTGGTTTGAAGGTGAGGGCGTTACATCTGATGCACCGGAAACAGAAAAGTAGTAGTAGAACATGACTAAAGTCGAAAAGAAAGCCCCTCCTGCCCCCTTACCTCCCCCTTTTTACCCTAAAATGAGAACTCGTTCCAGTCAGAAAAATCCAACTTAGGCCTTCGGGAGACTGCGACGGACCCTCGCTCTGGCATCTCGTCATTGAGGGGTTCATCTCCTGGGAAAGGCCCACAACCATACACCCCCCCCCCCCCCCACAAACCCCCCCCCCACCCCTATTATGCACCTTTCTTTCTCGCGTCTTCGAAGCTCTCATTCCTCTCCTTCAGGCATTCCTTTACTGACTCAATCTACTTTTTCTTCGGTCGAGTGCCAGCACACTCACTACTATATTTCAGATTTGGTGATTTCAGCCCAAACTCTAACCCATACATCAATTTTCAGCCAAATCTCGAAAGGACCGTCATTTCTTTGTGATGGATTTAATCCACCCTTTTTA
This sequence comes from Trachelipus rathkii, assembly GCA_015478945.1. Classification (NCBI taxonomy): domain Eukaryota; kingdom Metazoa; phylum Arthropoda; class Malacostraca; order Isopoda; family Trachelipodidae; genus Trachelipus; species Trachelipus rathkii. The sequence continues at coordinate 13,272 of JABUQX010063112.1, forward strand.
ACCTCGATTTGCTGAGAAGACCTTCACTACTCTACCCATACATCAATTTTCAGCAAAATCTAAGAGTGTGTGTTTCCACCCTTTACCTGATTTGTCGAGAGAATTTACCGTAACTGTACGACCGGCTAAAGATATGTAGCTGTTCCTGGGCAAATATTAGTTACGACCGTCGATGCTCCCTGGTGGGTCGTGGTCCTATAGCCGACCTCTGTTAAACAACAGCATCATGGACACAGTATACAGCGTTGTAATAGTGTTGGGGTGTATAGAGTCCGCCATCGCTAAAATTAAAGTCAATAATAAACCACGTAACAGCAGCTTTAGTGTTTGGGTGAAGCCGTCGTCCGTGCCAGACGTGGCCACACACGTTATTGAGTAACGCCTCCACACACGAACCCTTCACCGTGATAACGTTCCACGTTGGAGGAAATGTATCGGTCACATACAGGACCCATTCGCAGGCCCCCAGGGGATTCCTAGAGCCCCTCGACAATCTTACCAATGTAGAGTGTGTCCCCGATGCCATGTTATTTGCATTATAAAGTTACACAGCGTTCTGGTCCTTTCTGTAACCTGTCGGTAAATCTTTTACCGACTCCGACTCCACCATTTTAAAACTAACTGGTTCCGTTTCCCAACCCCGACTCCACCATTTTAAAACTAACTGGTTCCGACTCACAACCCCGACTCCACCATTTTAAAACTAACTGGTTCCGACTCCCAACCCCGACTCCACCATTTTAAAACTAACTGGTTCAGACTCCTAACCCCGACTTCACCATTTTAAAACTAACTGGTTCCGACTTCCAACCCCGACTCCACCATTTTAAAACTAACTGGTTCTGACTCCCAACCCCGACTCCACCATTTTAAAACTAACTGGTTCCGACTCCCAACCCGACTCCACCATTTTAAAACTAACTGGTTCCGACTCCCAACTCCGACTCCACCATTTTAAAACTAACAGGTTCCGACTCCCAACCCCGACTCCACCATTTTAAAACTAACCGGTTCCGACTCCCAACCCCGACTCCACCATTTTAAAACTAACTGGTTCCGACTCCACCATTTTAAAACTAACCGGTTCCGACTCCCAACCCCGACTCCACCATTTTAAAACTAACTGGTTCCGACTCCACCATTTTAAAACTAACCGGTTCCGACTCCCAACCCCGACTCCACCATTTTAAAACTAACTGGTTCCGACTCCACCATTTTAAAACTAACCGGTTTCGACTCCCAACCCCGACTCCACCATTTTAAAACTAACTGGTTCCGACTCCCAACCCCTACTCCACCATTTTAAAATTAATCCACATTGGCTCCTGCTCCGATTTCAGTTCTTTGTCATAATTTCATCTCCATTTACACATATCATTAATTCTCTAAGTTAAAAAAAATTTATGGTATTTTAAATAAGATTGGTCGTTATTGATCCCTTTATTTTGACTTAAAATTTAAAATTGTTGTCATTTGCTAAAATCTTCACTTTATCTTTTAATGCATTATTTAGATACTTCCATTCTCTATAACATTTTCCAAGAGCCAAGACCTCCGCCTAAATTTTCTTTGTTGCAAGGTAAGGATATTTGAATAATTCTTCTAGGGTTTCAATTTGCTCTCGTTGACTGCTGGAGAGGGAAACTTCATGTGGACCTCAGTTTTCCAGCTTGAAGTTTTAAAACTTTCATTAATTTTTGGGCACACACTGCTTTTGCTATTTGTTTTGACTTGTTTATAAGATTTGCAGCAAGATTGTTGTTCTGAAAATCAACTATAGTTTCTTCGTTTTGACATTCAATAAAATCTTTATCACATTGACCAGTTTTTCAAGTTCTTGCTCATTTTCTTTATTGAATTTTTCAAAGGTACTGATCATATTTGACACGTTATCCTTAACTATGCAAATTACTATGCTAATTAAGCTCTGAGAAAGCAGTAATTACATATTTAGTAGAAATTACTATATTAGGTGAAAAGGAAAGAATAGCTCCGGAATCGTTTAAGATTTAATTAGAGGAAACGCTTTAGCGTAAAGTACTATAGGAGGGAAAGAGGAAGAAGTAAAAAAAATTTGCAAAATGCCAGAAAGCTCGTGAGGAAGAGAAAATAGTTTACACGATTCCAGGATGAAATAGAAGTTGCGTGAGTTTCTGAATTTTGAAGGACACGGTAACTCCTGAAGGCAGCGTCCCTGTGGCGAATAGCACGAAAAATAGCAGAGTTAAATCAAGATTTGTTAGGTTTAGTTGAAAGGAAAGTATATTAACCGTATTCCTCAATGCAAGGGAGAGAATCGCCTAGGTAATGCGCTCAGCACACTCCTAGGGACCCTTCCAACGGAAGCAGTAGTCATTGCAAAGTAAATCAAAAAAGGACGACCTCAAGTCCGACCAGTTAGCAGCACTGAAGTGCGGAAAACGTTTCCTCGCCCTAGGCGGGGGTCAATAATACGGAAGATTTGTAGAAATAGAACAGGATACTACATAAGAAAGTGATCGGGGAAACCCGAAGGAGGAAATATTTTAACAATAAGAAATAGGATTAGAGGTTACGAAAAATTCAGAATGTTGTGTTCATCTCTAGGACAATCTGGGATACGAGTAAAGGGCTGCACCAACGGTGCCTGAGGTCAGGCCAGAAAGTGTTAGGCAAGTTTACCAGTTGCCTGAAATCACCAAGAATGATGATTTCACGGAAAGTTAAAGAAGAGAGAATGTGTTCTAATTTGCTGTTTAAGTAGTCGAAGAATTTTGGATAGTCAGTTGAGTTAGGAGACAGATATACAGAACAGATGAATTAAGTAGTAGATTGACAGGATAGCTTCAGCCATAAAGTAGAAAAATCGTTTTTATGAGTTTTAATTTCTGAGTCACTTAATTGTTTGGCTATTGTGGGTATTGTGGGTTTATGGATGATTTCTGAATAGTGTTGCATGATGATATTGCATCGTTTTTTGGGCTGGGAATTTTATTATTTTGTTTGCAAATAGCTTTGTTACTTGGGTGTGTGGATTTTTGTGGTTTTGGTTTTGCAATTTAGGGTATGGATATTAATAGGTATTTTGGGGATGGGGTAATGTGTAGAGTGAGAAAGTTGAAGTATGGTAAATCTGTAGGCATATTTGGAATTACTGTTGAAAATGATCGGGAATGGAGGCGAGATGATAGTGGAATGAATGTTAGTTGTGTAACAAAGCATTTATAGAGGGTATGACTCCGAGGGATTGGAGGAGAGAAGAGATAGTACCCTTATGTAAGGGTAAGGGGAACTATAGGGGAATTAGTTTGAGTGTTGTAGAGAAATACTGGCATTTTGGTTAAGAGTTCATCGAGTGACTGAAGGACGGATTGGTGAAGAACAAGGTGCATTTAGAAGTAGTAGAGGATGTGTGGATCAAATTTTTACATTGAAACAAATGATTGAGAAAATGAAAGAGAAGAAGAAGAAATTGTATTTAAGTTTTATGTATTTGCAACAGGTGGATAGGATTAATAGGGAAGCTCTATGGCAGGTGGTAGTGATATATGGTGTTGGTGGTAGGCTTCTGAATGGAATCAAAAGTATTTATAACGATAGGGAAGCGTGTGTAAGAATAAATAAAGTGAGACAGGGATGTGTTAGGTCTTCTTGGTTATTCAATTTGTATGTGGATGGGGTTGTGAAAGAATTAGATGTTGGGGTGGCAGGGGAAGGTGTTAGAGTGATGGAGAATGGAAAAGTGTGTTGTTTGTGGCGAATCTGAAAGGAGTTTGAGAGGATTGGTAGAGGGGTTTGGCAGGGTATGTAAAAGGAGGAATTTGAAAGTGAATGTAGATAAGAGTAGGGTTATGGTAGTGAGTGATGGGAGTCTACTGTGTGAAGTTATGTTGGATGGTGAGCAATTGGAACAAATGTTTGAGTTTAAATATTTAGGATATATGTTGGATGAAGGGGGAACGGATGATGCAGAGTGTAGTAGGAAAGTTGTGAATGGTAGGAAGGTGGCTGGTGCAATTAAATCCTTGGTGGATGTAAAGGGACTAAGTCTTGAATGGGCTAGAGTTCTACATGAGGGAATGTTGTTGCCTATGTTAATGAACAGTAGTGAAACTCTTGTCTGGAATAAAAGGTGTAGATATAGATAACAGTGTGTTCAGATGAACAATATTGGGGGCGGTTAGATGTGAGAAAAATTGGTAAAATTAGGAATGAAAGCATTTGGGGGTTGTGTAATGTGAAGAAAGGCGTAAATGAGAGAAAAAAACGAGAGTACATTCTGATGGTTTGGTCTTATGGAAAGAATGGATAATAGCCGGTTGGTTAAGCGGATGTACAATGGTGAGTGTGCTGAGAACTGACCGGCTGGGAGACTAAAGAAAAGTGGGTTGAGTCAGTAAAGGAATACTGAACGAGAGGAATGTGAGTATGGCAGAGGCGAAAATAAAGGTGCATAATAGGAGTGAATGGCGAGGTTTTGTGAGGGGGTATGGTTGTAGGCCTTGCCCAGGGGATAAGCCCCACATTGACCAGATTCCACAGTCAGGGTGTCTCGTGAAACACTATTGTGGATTTTTCTGACTGCAGTCTTTCCTTTCAAGTTGTGTCATAGTCTTCTACTACTATAATGTTTTCGATGTATGTGATGCACCTTACCTCCAATCTTGGGGATAGAAGGTGAAAAATTATATATATATATATATATATATATATTATATATATATATATATATATATATATATATTATATATATATATATATATATATATATATATATATATATATATTAATAATATATATATAATCTTTCTTTCTTCTTCACCTTCCTCTTTGCCCCCAAGATTGGGGGTAAGGTTGCGTGACAAGGCATCGGAAAAGAAAGCAGTAGAGAGAACTGACAAACGTCGAAAGAAAGCCAGCCTTACCGCCCCCTCTGTACCATTATTAGTGAGAGCTAGTAGTAGAAGAAAAATCCACCCTAGAGCATCATGGGACCGCGACGACCCACTATGTAAATCGTCAATGTAGAGGGTTTCAATCCCCTGGCCCAGGTGGCCACAACCATGCCCCATACAAAACCCCGCCATTCTCCCTATCATGCACCTTTATTCCTCGCCTCTGCCAAACTCACATTTCTCTCCTTCAGACATTCGTTCACCGACTTAATCCACTTTCCTCTTCGGTCTCCCAGCGGTCGGTTCCCAACACACACTCTCCACTATAGATCCGCTTAACCAACTGACTATCATTTCTCCTTTCCACATGACCAAAAACCATCTCCAAATACTTTCATTATTCTCTCATTTACCCTTTCTTCACACCACACAACTCTCTAATACGTTCATTCCTCACTTTATTTAATTCTCTTTCACACCTAGCATGCCCCAAGATTGTCCATCTGAACACATTGAACTTTAGATCTATACTTCTTATTCCAGACCATAGTCTCACTACCAACAATAACACAGGTAACAACATACCCTCATGTAAGACTCTAGCGCACTCAAGCTTAGTCCCTTTACATTCACAACGATTTAAATTGCACCAGCAACCTTTCCTGCCATTCACAAAACTTTCCTACTACACTCTGCATTCATCCGTTCCCTTCTATCCAAACACATCCCTAAATATTTAAACCAGAACTTGCTCCAGGTGCTCATCATCTAACATAACTTTCACACTGAGGACTATCCTCACTCAACAACCATAACCTTACTCGTATTACGTTTACTTTCAAACCCCTTCCTTTTACATACCCTGCCAAATCTCTTCTACCAATCCTTTCAAACTCTCTTCAGGATTCGCCCACACAAAACCAAAATCATCCGCATTATAATAGGTAGGGCCACCCCCACTCCTTCCATTCTCCATCATCATCTAACAACCATTTCCTGCCATCCCCACCTCGAATTGGTCTTTCATAACCCCATCCAATACACATTGAATAACAAGGAGACATAAACACAACCCTGTCTCACTCCGCTTATTAAACCATTCACTATCACCATTGGACACCATTTATTCTACCACACGCTTCACACTTATCGTCATACATACTTTGATGTTCCATCAGAAGCTACCGACCAACACCATATGATCACAATACCTGCCATAAAGCTTCCCTATTTACTCTATCATACGCCTTGTTGTAAATCCATAAAACCTAAATACAATTTATTCTTTTCTCCCTCATTTTCTCGAATCATTTGTTTCAATGTAAGATTTGATCCAACATCCTCTACCACTCCGTAAACGCACCTTGTTCTCACCAATCAGTCCCTCAGTCATTTGACGCATCTTTCAACCAAAATACCAGCATATACCTTCCTACAACACTCATAAACTTATTCCCTATAATTTCTAAAATTCCCTTTGTCTCCCTTACCCTTATATAAGGGTACTATTACCGCTCTCCTCCAATCCCTTGGAACTATACCCTCTATATACGCTTTATATATATATATATATATATACTATATATATATATATATATTATATATATATTATATATATATATATATATATATATATTATATATATATTTCACCGACATTTAACTTTGTGCTTTGAAGTAAGGGAATGAAGGTTACTTATGACGTAAAGTAAAAGGGCGCATCTGACTTCGTAATCTTTATTTCTAACCCAATACTAGTTGCCTAAAATACAAATAAAAAAATGAAATCAATAATAGTCCAAAAATGAAATAGCGAAATATACAAAGTTTCATGACAAAAATCTCAAAAATAATAGACACACTGCTCAAAAACTTGTAAACCCTTCAAAAAAATAAAGTGTGGACATGGTGGATATACGATTTCAACCACCTATAAAACACAAATTGAACTACATTCATAGCTATCAAAACAAATTTCCCAACCATGGAAAAAAAATATAAATAAAATTCGAGGACCAAAAATACTGTACTCAAACAAAAAAAATAAAAACCAAAATTTAAAAAATAAAAAAAAATAAAGAATGAAATACGTTCATTCGTTAACAAACAGAAAAACTTTTTTTTTCAAACCTTATAACAATAAATAAAAGAAATGAAACACCAAAAAAAATTAAATGGGCATATAAGGTTGGACATTAACTAAATAGGACCAAAATATAGTGTCCTTCAAAACACTGTGTTTTCCCACGAAATTTAAAGTAAAATACATATAAGAACACTTGTAATTTGTACAGAAACCAAAAAAATTTTAAATATAAATGTGGTGGATTTAAAACTAAAATACTAGCGTATAACAAAGACCATTAACATTCAAAAATTTCTAAAAGATGTCTCCTGGAAAAAAATAAAATGCCCCACAAAAAAAAATCACAAAAATCGAATTTTGTTACCAAAAAAAACAAACAAAAATGAGATATGCTCATTGTTACTAGAGGGTGTTACCAAAAAACCAACATGTCAAACTTTATAAACTAACAACAAACATAAAAATAAAATACCTTCATATATTACAGAAATGGTGTTAAAAAAACTCCTGCAAAAACAAAAATTTTACAAATAAAATTATCTCCTGCAAAAAAAAATTTATAAAAAAGGTAAAAAAAAAATATACCCCCTGCAAAAATTATGGAGAGATTACAAAAAAATTATTTCCTGCAAAAATTATAAAAAGATAAAAAAATTATATCTGCAAAAATTATGAAAAGATTACCAAAAAATTATTTCCTGCAAAAATTATAAAAGGATAAAAAAAAATATATCTCCTGCAAAAATTATGAAAAGATCACAAAAAAAATATTTCCAGCAAAAATTATAAAAAGATAAAAAAATTATATCTGCAAAAATTATAAAAAGATTACAAAAAAAATTATTTCTTGCAAAAATTATAAAAAGATAAAAAAATTATAAGAAGATTACATTCATAGTTCCCAAAAAAAGATAAAAAAAAAACACAATTTTATCCAATCCCCGTAATATAATACTTCCTAGAAAAATAAATCAATCAATTTTGTTATAAATACGACAAAAACACAAAATTTTTCCAACCACGAAAAAAAATATAAATATAGTACTTAAAAAAAATCAAATTTATTTTCTGTTACAAATACAAATTTTACTATTATAAACTTACACAACCTTATTCATAAAACCAAAGAACCAGGTCCGTCTAAAAATAAAAATCTTACCAAGCATAGGATGTGCCACAAAAAAATGTTTCGCCACAAAAATGATAATATTAATTTTTAGGAAGAGAATAAAATTTTGATACTTCAAATTTTAGAGTCTTCAGAAAAATTAAAACCTCACGCCGGAGATGCGGGCGACTTCCTCCGGGTGGTCACTTCCAAATAATTTTTTTTGGTTCATTTGAGAGCGTAATTTTAAAGTATATATTTAACTCTAACAAATTTCAGCGTGCTAAAAACAGAAATAATAATAATAATAATAATAAAAATTTTCACACTTCCCAAATTTTTTTGGTTCATTTGAGAGCGTAATTTTAAAGTATATATTGAACTCTAACAAATTTCAGCATGCTAAAACAGAAATAATAATAATAATAAAAATTTTCACACTTCCCTATTCTTAATAATAAAAATAATGCTTTTCCACTTCCAGATTCTCAATAATAATAATAATAATAATAATAATAATGATTTTCACTTCCATATCCTTAATAGTAATAATAATAAAAATATTTCCTCTTCCATATTCTTAGCAATAATAATAATAATAATTGTAATATGGTGTTTGATACGAAATAGTTCATTTCGAACCTATATGTAGGGTGGGCGACCCTTTCATATCTCACTTAAAAATAGAGCTTTTCTTCTTTTAAGAAAAGATTCTATTCGAAGTGTAAAAGTTTAAAAATTCATATTAAAAAAGATATATAATTTAAATTCTGGTCATTTTTAAATAAGACTAATATCATAGTCCTATATAAAAAAAATTTCTTTAGGACAAATACAGCATCCATTTAGAAATGGGACTAGTATTGAAGTCTCATTAATAAATAAGAAATTTAGATCAGCATAATTGTTGCTACTATTAGTATATAAGAAAAACCAAAAAAATTTCATAAACTCTCAATCCATAAAGAAGCTAGTTACATGGGCCTCGTTGCCCGCTATACTATATTAGGGCACTAATACATGGCTCGTTACAAAACGATACCAGGGTTCTAGATATTCACTACCCAAGGTATTGTAAATGCTGCATTTTGAGTTTTAATTTGCTAGGCCCTATGTATTGCTTTTTAGAAGAATTTAGATCCTAGACGGATTTTTAAAAAATAAAAAAGACAAGAAAAAATCTTACCAGACAAATTCATGAAGAGAATTTGGAGCTGCACAACTTTATCCACATCACAGAAATATCAAAAGTGAAAAATGCGCATGGAAATAGCCGGCCGATAGGAAAAAGGGGGAGAGGGAGGGACTGTATTCCCGTCAGGGAGGAGGGTTTCAAATGATGCGAGATGCTTACATGGAGAATAAGGGTGTTAATTTTTTTATTAAAAATTTGTGAAATGAATAACTTTTAAAGAATTTTAAAGTGGTAGTGTTAATAATTTGTGCTAAGATAATATAATTATGAATAATAATAATGTTGTAGAGAATTTAATGATAATGATAATAATAGTGATAAATGAATAATACCATCTGGGTACGACTGGTAATAATAATAATAATGAATGATCGATAGTGATAATATTGATAAAATAATAGTAATATAAATTATTAGTGATAAAACTAGTTTAATGAAAATAGTGAGTTGTCCTCGGTAATAAATAGTATTAATGTTATTGATAATATAGTGTTAGTAATGGTAAATATTTGTCACTGATGTTAGTGTATATATATTTGTATTTTGTATTAGTCTACTTATATAATTATGTTTTGTATAGATCATGTTAAATTGTATATATGTATATTTTCTTTTTTATCTATTTTTATATTTATGTTATCTAAAAGCCACCTCGATATAAAAGCGCCCGATACCTCGCCAAACAAAGCGAGGTCCAGGTTCGCACCTGGGTGGGAGGATGTGAGCTATTCTCCCCTTGGCTTGGCTTCGTCCTGCTCGATCGTTGAGTACACACCCTCCAAGATTAGTGGCCTGCCGTGATGTTTGGTGTTATCTCTGAAAAAAAAAATATATATTAAATAAGGATGCAGAGATGCAAAAAATCGTTGAACAAAAACAGAGAAAAGGTACTAGGATTAGTAATTATAAAATGTGATGGAAAATCGGGAAGAATTTTATCTGGAAGAAAAAGAAGGTGGGGGAGGGAGAGCTCGTTTCTAATAACAATCAGAAAAATTTAAAAATGAGGGGGGGGGGGGGTTATGTATAAAAAATAATTTGAAAGTTGGGGAAAAAAATATAATAGATTAAGAATAAAGCATGCTTTTTTTCTATTTCTTTAAGAAAAAAAACTCTTCGGTAAAGTGAGCCTGCCAGGAAAAGTTTCTGTCTTATGCGATTTTGGCAGACGGATTTGAGTAGATTGGCTATTTTGGGGTAACCAGGTGAAGTTGTCTTAGGTTCTGGTATTGGAGCTCTCTGAAGGACGGTATACTGGATACTCGGTACTACCGGAGGAGCTGTCGGAGGGGCTGCAGGAACTGCCTGATCGATCGTGAGTTTAGATAGACGTAGTAGATCCTACATGTCAGAGATACGGTAATAAGAATAAAAAACCGGATGTGGAAAAGGAAATGGATGTTTGATTAATTCTGGGTCTGTAAGTTTTGTTTATGTTATCCGCAGCGAAGTGGTCCCAATGTTTGATGGATAGATTTACAATTTCCAACTTGGAGGTGAACTGAAGTTATATTGGGGAGACAGTCATATGAGATGTTCTAGTGTTGGGAACTGCGGTTCGCTCTAAAAATTCCAAGTTTGTCTGAGGAGCATGTGGAGTGTATTTTAAAGGATGTGAATTTTCAGGATACAGGGGTGCTCTTGGGAGGGAGAATAAGAGCCTTGAGCCTAATGTTTGGTTCTGCTTCTAAGGGTAGGAGATGAGAGCAGTTATAGAGAAGGAAGTGAGATTAAGTGTTAAGTTTCCAACTTTAATATTATAAGGTAGTTTGTAGGGGTAAGGATTATAGTTAAGTAGTGTTGGGTTTAGAAAGTATGGCTGACAGTATACAATTTTGATAATCTTATTTGATGAATAAGATTTGAAGGAAAACAACATATTTTCATTTGAGTGCTGCAAATATCTCTGAAGAACGTGCTGTATAGGAAGTTATTAAAAGTTTTAGATTTAAAAAGTAATATGGATAAGGGGTTAATGCAGTATGATGTCAGAAGTAAGTATCAATTGAAAGGGGTTGGAGAATGGATGATGTTGTAAGCTGTCATGAAGGGGTTGTCTTCGGAGAAAGGTGATGATGGTGGATACTATATAGGTGGTGATTTTCCTTGAATATATGACCCAGAGAAAGTAAGAAATTGGTAGAAAGTTTCACGGTTAAGAGAAAGTATTGGGTGGTGATGTAAGAGTTTTAGACTGCTGTTTGATAAGTTAGAAATGAAGTGTCATATGAATAAATTTAGAGGAGTGGTTAATGTGTCTTGGGCGTTTTTTCCAGATTTTTGAAGTGTTCCTAATCAGATTATCTATATTTTCTGAATGATCTTTTCTGAGGTTGAGTAATGTGTTAATTTAGAGAGTTCTTGTAATTTATTTAAGAAATTTGATGAATTAAGTACTTTTGTGATGACTTAGGTGTATCTTTCATCGGCTGTTAGGTATTGGTGTGGTTATGTTTGTTTCCTTTAGTTGTACAGGTGGGTCTTGTATCCTGTAATTGTCTTTTCTAGTTTTGAGCTTTGTTGAATATCGATTTAGTGGTCGGCAGTTCCAAATAAAATATGTGGAGAGCTGTTCCTCCAGATATCCATTAGACCTCTTTTTTGCGTTTTGTCCTGGGAGTTTGCTGAGGCTGGAGTTTTTAAATGGATAATAACAGGGATATTTTGACAAAGGCTACGAATTTCTTTTGTTTGCACTTTCATCCAGTACGATTTTGTAACTTAATTCTGGGGAAGTATTAGTTTTATCATTGAATAAATCTATTTTTTAACCTATCCTGCAAATAGGGATATAAACGATGATTAGAATTTTTGTATTTTTGCTTACTAACCGTTGTATTTGGTTGGTCTATTCTCTTTGTGTGTCATCTTAAAGTCTGGTAGTTGATTTCCAGGTAGCTTGTTATAAATTTGGATCTGTCCTGTTGTTTGTGCTACGATCCTGGATGGTATTCTATTTCCTGGATGTTGGTGTTTTCTTTTTCGAGAGAATGAAGTTGAAACAGTATTTGAGAAAGAAGATCAAATTACATGCATCGTTTCCTGTGAGAAGATATTTGAAAAGTTTATGAGAGATGGTTTTTTTTTTTTGTGCAATAATTTGCTGTGAAAAATGATAACTGTACTGGTTGTCAAAGCATTGTTTAAATTGAATAAGAATTTTTTTTGCCTGTTATTACTTGATAATGTGTTTTATATCTTTTTCTAGCTTGCATTATTGCAGACGTTCATTTTTAATATCGTTTCTCTCATGTCTATACGTTATCTACTGTATAAATTGTTTCTCCTTGGGGGTTTGTAAACGGAAGACTTAACTATTTACGGGTTGTGAGTCTTGGGTGAAAACCTCTAGCGCGAGGAACATTTTGCGGTGGTGGTAAATAATATTGTCTGCAACCTCTAGTTATTATTACCTTTTTGTTCTTGCTGTTAAAGCCATCAACATGGGGAATATTTGTGTTCCTTATTGGAAAATTTGAACAATAAGTGTGAGTCTCTGGACGGTCATCCGGTGGGTGAGGGATGGGTTGTCTAGCTGGGATGGAGGAAAGTTTTGTGGAATGTGTTCTAGATAAGAATGGGAAGGTGACGATGGTAGAGGAGTTTAAAGGTCTTGTGGGATGGGGGAGGGGTGGTATTGTGTCTAGGGTTGGGATGGATGTGTTATCTTTGCAAGTGATGTTTTGGAGGTGCTGAAGGCTGAATTTGAGGTGCTGAAGGCTGTGATGTCGGAGATTCGTCAAAGGATAGTTTGGGAGGTATAGTGGTAAAAATCATATATTTACCCAAGTTGGAGGGAGGGGTAGAAAGGAGAAATACTCTAAGTTGGAAGGGGGGTATAGGAGGTAGGTTTTGTTGAGTTTGAGATGGAGGAGGTGAGTGAGAAGTTGAAGGAAGTGGCAGATGAAACTAGGTAAAGGAAAGGTGGTGAAGAGGAGGAGAAGAGCTTGATGTGGAAGTGAGAAGAGTTTGAGGTGGGGAGAAATCAGTATGAGGGGGGGGGGGAGTTACCAGAGATTTTTATGTGGTGATTGCAAGGAAGGTGGGAGTTGTCTTTGAAATTGATGGTGTTTAGGAATATGGGGGGGGTTGGGGAGGGGAGGGGGGTTTGAACTGTTGAATAGTTCGAAGGGTGTTTAAAGTCAGAGTAAAGATGTATTTGGGGTTTATGGTAGTAGAATTAGGAAATATTTTTAGCTTAAGTTTTAGTTATTTTAGTATTGTCCTATGCCACAATTGAAAGTTTGGAAGTCTTTGTAAACATTGCAAAGAGTAATCTTATTGAAGTGGAATAACTGTTTCATGCTGAAATGGGGCCGGTCCATTTCGAAAAAAGTTTCGAACTTTGGGTTGGTTTCTTTACGTCTATTAAAAAAACATAATCACCAACTCTAATGGGAGTTTTTTCCTTTTCTTATGTTTGCTTTTCATTTGCTTGTTTGTTCTTGTTGGGAGGTGTTGCGATGCCTGGTCTCGAACTCGAGCCAATCTTCTTAGCAGAAAGCGAAATGAGGATTTTGAGGATTTTTTTCAGATCTTAGTAAAAGTGCGAGAATATAATTGGGGGAATCCCATGGAGACGCATTATTGTACGTGTACAGATAAGAAGTGGGGGTACAAACCGATAAGATGAATTTAATTGTAGAGTTAATTGCTATTCGAGTGAGGAATTAATTTACCCAGTCGGTAATGTTCGAGATTTGACGTAGCGTGTCTCCAAATGATTAGCAATCTTTAACATTTTTCTCTCTGAGAGGTCGTTTGCTTCAGGTCTGCGAACGACACTAGGTGGAAAGTTTGCCAAACAAATTTAGAACATAATCTTTTGAAAAAGATGAGATGTTAGTATCGGAGGGCCTCTATGCAACTGACTACATTTACGGCGTACTCTTCTACATATGACTCTTTCTAACAATGCTTGTGCTATATCTTTACTGTGTGCTGGATTAGAGGCACTAGCTCTACATACCTGGTAAGGCTATCTTTCATAACTAAGATGTATTTTGCCTTTGTCTCTTTGCAGGTTGGCAAAGGACCCAGCACATCGAGATGAAGTCTCGAGAACGGCTCGAACGGAAGCGGGTAACCTTTAATTTTTGCATTTTTTTGCTTGTTCCCTTTTACTCTCTGGCATGAGACGCAAGTGTTGCAATATTCCTTCACTAGCGTATATAGTTTCGGGAATATATATTTTTCCCTGATTCTATATACTGTTCTTTCAATGCCACAATGTCCAGATGGGAGAGAGTCATGGTTAAATTCAATGATGGAATGTATCACTGAGTTGGGGATCTGGAGCAAAAAGGTACCTTCTTGTGTAGCGTAATGCAAAATACCGTCAATGAGAACATGCGGAAAGGTGTCGGCAGTAGTGTCTTGCTGCTGAAGAGGTTTATTGTGAAATATTAAGGGCTTTGCGAAGTCATAAAGATCCCTTAATCTATCGCACGCCTTTTGTTCTCTTACGAAATTTTCTTTTGTGAGATGGAAGCTTGCTTTTGGCAAGATTGTATTTTGAGCGAGGGTGTACGTTAAAGGAGGTGGGTTTCTACTCAAGTATTCAGGAACAATATTTAATTTACCTTGTTTATAAATTATCGTAGAATTGAAATGTTGAATAAAAAGATTCCACCGCTCGATCTCCCAGAGAGCTGTCTATGTCTAATGAGATGGATAGAGGTGTTGTCTGGTAATACTTTGTCACTTGGTATCCGAAGATAAGTATTGGCGGAATTGTGCGCAATGCAAAAGCTATAGCCAAAGCTTCCAACTCTATAGTGGAATATTTTGTTTCCGCTTTAGAAAGAGAGATTGAGAGATAAAGGAGAGGGGTTTCTCCTTATTGTTGTCATCTAATTTGAAATAAAAACACATAATGCACTTTTGAAGCGTCAGTGTTGAGAAAAATGGCTTTTTGTAGTCTGGGTAACACAACTGTGGTTGCAATAGCAATTTGTTTTTCAGGGTCTCGAAAGCTTCCGATTGTTTGGGATCCCATAGGAAAGGAACATTTTTACGTATGAGCTGTGTAATAGGCTTAATAGTTCGGGAGTAGTCGTTCAATAAATGAGAAAAATAATTCAGAAACCCAAGTAAACTGTTTGTCTACGAGACGTTTGTGGGTGGCTTGAACCCTTTATTTATTTTTATTTTTTATTTATTTATTATTTATTATTTATTTATTTATTATTTATTTTGGCCATGAAAACGTCAAGTGTTGGGACATTAAAAATTTTAGGTTTTGCATTCAAGAATTGCCTCACTTCAGAATCAGGGTCGTTACTGACTTGGTTCAATGCCTGAGCCAATTTGGTTGCTTCGGAGACACAATGCTTGAGTTGAATGTTCTCACGAA
>JABUQX010063114.1:0-2500 GCA_015478945.1 Trachelipus rathkii
CGGTAGTGCTTCGTTCAGTCAGGTGGGTGTTGCTGTTTCGCATTTATCATTGAAACGCTTTTTCGCGTTTTCGTGCGCCGCCACCGATCGCCGAAGTACAGCTTTCGGCGTTCGAGGTCTACTGGGATATACTTTCCTGTTTAACCGATTTATGGTTTTCCGCCCATAGGAACTACGGGAGACTTGCGTGGTGGGCGCTTGACATATCAAAAGCATTGACCGGAGTATGGCACACGCGTCACTGATCAAGCTCGCTTTGGTTTCCTCGCTTCTGCTTTGCTTACTTGGCATGTCTAGCTCTTTCCCAAATCACTCAATACTCTATCAGCTGTTGTTGATGGGACGACTTCTTCTTCCTTTTCTGTCAATAGTGGTGGGGGTTCTGTCTTATCTCCTACTTTATTCCTACTTTTCATTAATGATCTTCTCACCTGCACATCTACTCTATCCACTCATATGCCGAAATGGAAAACAAACCCTTCTGCTTCAACTCATTTCATTTCTGCTCCTCTTTTATTTCTAGAATTGCCTCTCGTCTTAATCTTTCCGATTCAATTCTCGCTTCTACATTTCATGTTAGAGCAGTCGAACAATCTATTAGTTCTCAATGTTCTTCAAATCTCCTGCTGCCAAAATAATCTGCCAATCTGAGGTCTCTCAGTGCTCTTCACATATTCTGTAGACAATAGCCACATCCCTGACCTTAACATAAACAAAAAATGTCTTGGAAACCTCACATCACAACGGTTGCTAAGGCGGCCTCAAAAACTGGGAGTTCTGTTTAGACTGCGAGACTTTTTCCTCTCCAGTCCCTCTAGTTATACAAAGGCCTCATCCGCCCTTGTATGAATTACTACTCTCTCATATCTGGGGGGCTCGGGTTTCACCCGGCTTTGGATAGGGTCGAGTAGTCAAAGGCAAAAAGACTTATAAACTCTCCGTTTCTTTCTAATTCACTTGACCCATCTCTATCTTTGCGGCGCGATGTTGGTGCTTTATCTCTTTTCTACAGGTACCGTAGCGGCAGGTGCTCGAGGAAGCTTTCCACTCGCGTGCCGCCTCACCCAAGAATGCCCCTCTACCTTTGCGGGGTGCTGTGTCGGCTTTATGAGTTTTATTGTTGATATTAGCAACTCCAGACTAGTTCGCTGCGGTGCCTCCTTCTTTCCTGCCACACCTCTGTTCTGTGGAATTCTCTTCCATCTTCTGGGTACTCAATTTAATATCCCTCACTTTAAAGCCCGCGTCGTGCTCATCTGGGTAATTTGCGTTTTTGTTGATTTTAACACCCCCCCTCCATGAATAGGGCTTTGCCCGTGAGCAGTGGTTAAAATTGTAAAAAAATATATATATATATATATATATATATATATATATATATATATATATATATATACTATACTTACCTGCTGCTAACATATATATATATATATATATACTCTTATATATATATATATATATATCTTATGCTCTCTCTATGGAGAATAAAATCTCCTTTGACTTATTCATTTAAAATGGGGGCCAGGCCTTTGAGTACTCAGCAATTATGGGATGAGAGAACCGGGTGCTTTAAAAACTTTTTCGGGAACGTGGATGGCCTAGTGGTGAAAGCGTCCGGTTGCATCTTTGCTTGCGGGTTCCAGTGTTCAGATATACACTGATGAAATAAAATCTCACTTTGACTATTATCTCATTTAAATGGGGGCCTATACTATACCCTCCTGAGGGTATAGTTCCAAGGGATTGGAGGAGAGCGGTAATAGTACCCTATAAGGGTAAGGGATAAGGGGAGCATAGCAAATTATAAGGAATAAGTTTATTAAGTGTTGTAGGGAAGGTATATGCTGGTATTTTGGTCGAAAAAGAGTGCGTCAGTGACTGAAGGACTGATTGTGGAGAACAAGGTGGCTTGGAGTGTAGAGGATATTATTGGATCAAATCTTTACATTGAAACAAATGATTGAGAAAATATGAGGAGAAGAAAAATAAATTGTATTTAGGTTTATGGATTTGCAGCAAGAGGCGTATGATAGAGTTAATAGGGAAGGTTTATGTTATGGTGTTAGTGATATATGGTGAGGTGGTGGTGGTAGGCTACGGATAAGGAGTCAAAAGCCCATGCGTGATGGTGAAGCGTGTGTAAATAAATGGTGTCAATGGTGATTGGTTTAGGATTAATAGCAGAGTAAGTGACACAGGGTTGTGTTATGTCTCCTTGGTTACATTCAATTTGCATATGGATAGGGTTATGAAGAATTCGGTGGGGATGGCAGGAAATGGTGTTAGAATGGTGGAGAATGGAGATGAGTGGAGGGTGCTTTGCCCTACCTACCTATTATATGCGGATGATTTGGTTCTGTGTGGCGAATCTGAAGGGTTTGAGAGGATAGGTAGAGAGATTTGGCAGGGTGTGTGTAAGGAGGGCTTGAAAGTAAACGATATGGATAAGAGAGTAAGGTTATATGGTTGTGAGTGAAGACACTCCTCAGTGTGAAGTTAT
>JABUQX010063115.1:0-10808 GCA_015478945.1 Trachelipus rathkii
TAATCATATTATTGGGCACTAGTTTTTTTATTTCTGTGATGACAAACGTAAAACAATAGCATATATATATCTATATATTTATAATATATATATAATTAGTTAATCGCGATAGTAATAATTATAGTACAATTATTTCTTAAATTGGAAAGGCTATAATGTTAGTCGTATATAGTATCTATATTACTATATATTTATCTACATTTATATATTACCAATTTATTACGAAAGTAATAATATAAATATATAGCCGTAATTATATATATATATATGTATATGTATAGTATAGTAATATTATATAATATATATATTATTGAAACATATATAAAGATAATAATATATGTCATATAATATATATTAAATGAATAGGTATATGAATAGTATATAGTTATTAGGTCTAATAGGGATATATGTTGTAGTATAAATATATATTTATTATTATAGTATATACTATATTATATATATTATATAATAATATTAAGATATGAGATATATATGGAAGATAAGTAATTATATAGATATAGTGATTAATAAACTATAGTATATCATATTGTCCTCATATAACTATACTCACTATATGGTAATCTATTTTACCATAAGTCCTTATCACAGATTTATTTATGAATTATCACAGTCAAGCAAGTAGCACTAAAAAGAATAGTGAGAAGAAATGTAAAAAGAAAATTATTTGTTGTCTCCTTTAGGAAAAAAAGTTATGACTCGCAAGTTGTGAAATTTCCATAGGTTTCTTTATTTCTAGGAGGCTGTTGTGGAATTTCATGTTTACGCAATTCGATTTTGTTTGAATTTAGAAATGTGAGGGCAGGAAGTCTTATGATCCCAAATATTGTAGATAGCTTCATAGGTACGAATCTGAAGAGAAGAGATGTGAAATGAGGATGAAATATAAATTAATCACAGTATACGCAGAGAGAGTGTTTGTTTTATTTCATGAATAGTAAATTCCGAAATTTTAAGATAAAGGTAAAACGTAGATAAGATAGTAGATTAGATTTTTAGTCGATATGAATTGTGAGTTTAAATGAATAGGTCACAACGCTACCTGCGATTTGTGAATAAGATAGATGTTTTTAAAATTTTGCTCTGAGACTGAGTTTTTGTAGTTAATTTTCTACAGTTTACATACGTTTGTATAATCGGAGGGAGAATAAATTGTTAGAATGAAGTTAATTTATAAACTAGGTTCTTGTAGTTATAAATTTGTTTTTCAAATATGTATAATATTAGCATTTGAAGTTTTAATTTTATTTAAACTATATAGTCGTCCCTCGTAGAACGAAGTCTGATGATAAAGTTATTGTAGAAAAAGAAAAAGCAAATTACAGAAATATCGAAAATAAAATTCAACATTGTGAATATTTAGTTATAGTAATTATATCATATAATCTATAGTTAGGTAAGCTAGAAGATGATGGTATATATACAAAGTAGTATTGATTAGGTGTAAGGAAATAATTTGTATGATAATGGAATATAAGATGAAAAGTATTAGGTCATTGTAGTCAATAATATATAAATCTGATTTGAATATTAATATGTGAAAATATAAATGTTTCTGTGATTCCTTTTATTGTCATTACATGAGGATATATATATATACTAATTATGCCTCGCAGTGAGTTATTTGATGAGAATATCTTTTAAGCGTTTCCTTACTTTATCAATAGTCATGCGATGAACTTTTGTCATAAAAAAAAATTTTTACTTATATACAGTGTGGTTCACAAGATATAACCGGATATGTTATCATTTATGATGACCGTTATGACTATGGGGTTTTTTAGATGCGAGTATTTAGGGATATTAGTTGGGCTAATTTGGAGAGATTGCCTACCTTAACCTAATATACGATATTTAATGCTGTAATCGGTTCATGAGAGAGTAGCAGAAGTGGCAATCGCGCGCAGAGGCTATTAGTGATTCGTGGTCTTTACGTCCATTATTTTCTGGCATTTACTAGACCAAAAGAGACATATCGCGTTATCATTGATTCACTCTTAGCCCATACCATATCAGGGTTGTGAACGTACAACATATACAGAGTTGCCAGTGTTTTTAGATACACTCATAAATCACCAGATAGGTCATGACCCACATAAGTCAGATGCTCGGAGTAATCCAAATAATTGGTTTCCATTCACTCAATTTGGTAGGAAATGTCTTAGAACTAGCATAATATTATCCACACACCTAAATCAAAATATAGAAACAGATCACAGTTATTATTTAACACTAATTAGCTATGGAATTTTCTCAAATGTTTAAAGAAATGTTTACAAATATCTTAATAAAATTATATAAATGATAATTAAGTTTATTGGTACCGTTACCTCAATTATATAATAGATAGAAATAGAAAACTAATAGATATATAATATATACTATATAATTATATCATATATAAAATATATAGTATATATATATATATATATTATTATAATAATATATATATTAAATATATTATATATATTCATTATATATATATTAATATATATATAATATATTATATAATATATTTAATATATATATTATACTATTAAAAGTATATATATACTAGTATATATATAATATATATATATATATATTCATATATTATAATATTAAAAGGTAATAGTATAATAGTACACTACCTATATATATTAATTATTATTGCAGCACATATATTAACAAAACTAACCATTTATTGATATTAGTAACATAATTGTCATTTTTCTATTAAAGTTAATACAATTAAATATATTTTTCATATATTTATATTAAGTTATTATTATCCACAGGCTAAACTGCAAGGGATATTCGTCCTGACAAAACTTGATATACTTTAGATTATCTGATAAATGTTATCTATCGTATAAATTTTTTGTCTTTCCGACTCAATTACGACCATATAAAACCCATTCCATATTTATGATAGCAGACATGGAGGTAATAGCTCATGGTTCTTACTGATTCGGATCATTTGAGATTATGAATGCAATAGAGGGTAAGAAGTGTTTCTCACACACATAGTAAGTGGGATTTTCAAAAGATATTGATATTACTAAATATTAAGAACTTAAAAATACATAAATGATGTGTTTAATTTTGTCTTTTCCGCTCACAACAACATATATCAAATGACTTTTGAACAAATTTACGCTAAATCGTTGCACATTTTCAGCAATTTTTAACATTTGCAGGAAACAATTATGATGTTCATCCTCAATTCAAAGAAAAACACAACTATAAGTATAAACTATAAAATATATATATAAAAAAACTAGTTTGTTTCTTAATACAGAACACATGATAAAAATAAATTATATTATATATTAATGAATATATTATTATATAGTATAATTTATAATATATATTAAATATATATATATATATATATATATATATATATATATATAATAATTATATATATATATATATAATATATATTCAGAGATATAGGTGATCGTTTTAAATATATTCTGTTAATTTTGTAGGTCAATATAAAAAGATTCCTCCAGATGGTTCGATTGAAATTTTCCTCGAAGGTATTAGCAATGCATTATCCATAAGTCGTGAGTTGATTATTTATTAAAGCTTAATATTTAGTTAAATTGTTTACTCTAAAGACATACTAATCTCGGTATAGAGTTTGCAATGTTGATGCAAACGTTAATACAATATTCTAGGTTATATAGGTTTCATTGGCTGTGCGATGTGTATCCATGATAAGTTAGTGTGCATTGCTGCTGGCAACGTGTATATCATCCTAGGTTAGGTATGCATTGCTGTGCATTACGTATGTATCCGTATTAGGTTATAGGTTTCAAAGATTAACCTTTATCATTTAAGTTATAGGTTAGGATAAAGTGAGGTTAGGAAGACAGTTTTAATAATATAAATATTGATAATATATTAATAATATATTATATATATATATATAAATTATATAATATAAATTATAATAATATAGTATATATATATATTATATATAATATAATTAAATAATAGATAAGGGAGATGTTGTTCGTGGCATAGTTGTGCCATTGACGACTAAGATAACGCTGTAGTAACTGTTTAAGTATTTCAACGATTTATCATTGATTCCAGCCGTAAGAACGATGTGGTATTAATATTTATACAGTGGCGGGTTAATTTAGGTGGGAGGGGTCAACTACCAAAAACCTAGAACGAGGACAATAGTTAGGACCCCATCTACTCGAAACGAGTGCTCATTTTAGACCTTATATTTAAGTTATATAGAGATTATAATTGTTAAAGACACTGAGATGTACTTCTAACTGTGAAATTAGATATGTATATAAACTAGCTATAGAAGCATTAAATTAGTAAAGAAGTATATTATAATTTTATAATACTATACGTCACCCAAAAACCCATTTCATGCGTTTTACTCGGACCGAGGCAGTGATTAGGCGGGAGACAATAGAAACTTGAGATGAGTCCCGATGTGTTTTCAGTCAAGAGAGTTAGTTAGGAGGAAAGCTTCACTACGCGCATGACCATATCATAACAAGGTAAATAAAGATACTAGCAACTATTATAATCCCACATCCATATTTTTATGTAAATTTTTATTAATGTTATGTAGTCTGGAAGAGCAGTATGTAACTAAACATTTGTACACGGTTACTATCATAAAAGACGCCAGCACTCATTCGCAATAAATTTGAGAACTAAGCCGTCTTGAAATCTAAGAGGCGTGAGTGTCCATGAAAGTAATAAAAGTTACATAGTCTATAGTTTAAGCTGTTAAAAATATAGCTGTATGAAAGCTGAAGATGAAAGTGTGATCCAGTTGTAGTGAATTCCACGTTATGATGTTATTTGACGGGGTTTTAGTTCCTGGTTT
This sequence comes from Trachelipus rathkii, assembly GCA_015478945.1. Classification (NCBI taxonomy): domain Eukaryota; kingdom Metazoa; phylum Arthropoda; class Malacostraca; order Isopoda; family Trachelipodidae; genus Trachelipus; species Trachelipus rathkii. Next base: position 4,868 of record JABUQX010063115.1, read on the forward strand.
TAGTTATGGCCTGATTTCAATCTTGGGTTCATTTCTGTTTGGAATTCAGCCTCTTTCTTTTTTGTTAAGTGCGCCCAAAAATCCTCAGTGTAAGATAGTAGTATATTGGTCAATAAGTTGCGTCAGAATTCTAGTTTCCTCCCTTGACTTCAATTGCTAAGCAAGATAATATTTGGGAATCCGTGTTGGTGTTCCACTCTGAACTGATCCCTGAAGCTATATGGTAACATATCAGGTAATATGCTTGGATTTTCAAGTGATGATTCGGAGATGTATTTATCTAAGTGTAAAATATATCATATAATCAAATTCATATAGACGTTTTATTATAGTCGTGTGTTGTTGGGGCAGTGGGATATAGTGTTATCCGCTTTAACCATCACTGGAAACCGTCCCACATGCTATTTTTATTTTGAGACAAATATAGTAAACTAAACCGTTTTTTATAGTGTGTCAATATTGATTTTGACGTATCTCTTATGTGACCGTATGATTAAATACTTTATATTCTTACTACGTGGAGAAAATAACCTGATTAGCTCTCCATTGATATGATTTGATTCCCGGGAACGATCTAGTAACGGTAAACCTTGCCTGTTGGGGTAAGGCGACGTGTAAACTTATACTACAATTTGCGTAATTTCAAATAAAGAACGTCCATCCTCCTTCGCAACTCAAGTCACAACGAGCAACAGTAGAGCAGTGCCAACGAGTCTGCAGGACAATCTCGCTCGCGTTACGGAAAAGCTGTAACCGTTCCGTAAGTACCTCTGATGGTGTCAGTGGTTGCCCTGTGGCTTACTATGAGCATTCGAAACCCACATGCTAATGAACATGCACGTTAATACTATCAGATAGCTTCAGGTGTATGTAGTATCTTTTTGACGCTTCCGAATGTATTCAAGTCTTCTTCGATACCTTTCGACTGCTACGAGAAGTAAGTGGAGAGAGGCATCACTTACCAGTGGGTATCGAGTGGCGACGGTCCCAGCGTGCTTCTTTCCGTCAGACATTAAATAGTTAATGTGGACTCAGAGACAGGGACTACTCTGTTGTTCCTGAGCCTTGCGGTGCACTTAGGATTGTGAGCTCGTCGGCTCACATCATCACATCTATTTTGAAAATTCGATTCGATTGCTACTTCAGCTCGTATTCAAGAGAATCTTCTTTCTTCTTTGACTTACATCTATTCAAATGCTGTGTTTGAGGTAGTAAGCTCATTTCTCTTATTATTGAACTTAAACAAAGATTAAAAAAAGTCTTGAAAGAAAATTTCAGAAAACGCGGCTTGAAACAAGCAGACAGCCTTTCGATGAGTGATTGAGGATGTTGGACTTTTGAGATACCGTCTCTGCAGCGTTGCTCTGGATCCGCGTGTAGAACAGGGTCTGGCGTGATGAGCAAATAAACATTCGAATTAGAAAGAATGTAGGAATGTAATGTAGCAAGTGAACTGCCACAGTGAAATAAAGAGATACGGGTAGAGAGGCAGCCAACCTCTGACACACCTTCGGGTTTCCAATCTGACGTAAAAATCGGTATTCCACGGGTGTCGTGACCGTGAATTTCTTTCGAACATGGAGTGCCCTGCTTGTCCTACCAATACTAAAAAGCAATGGGCCTCCGCCGAGAAAATACATCCGCTCTGAAATCAGTCAGCAGGTCGTGGAAAACCCAGACCGCCGGTCCCACCCGCCTCACGCTCGAAAGGTCAAGTATCCTCTACTAGACCTCTGATGCCTAAACTTGCAAATGCCATAAAAACAACTATCATAACTCTCTACACGAAACTTATCACTAATCTTTCTATCACTCGTAGAGCTAATACACACTTACTCTCTAGTGGTCACACGTAGTATATTTCAACGGAGAACTCCATAACCCTTTTTCCTCATAATCCACCCCCGAGTTATGCTGGCACTCCAAAAACATTTATCTTCTAACAAACCTATCTGCTAAATCCTAACTTGATCTAATCCCTAATCTTATTCCTAACCTAAGCTATGATTCCATAATCTAAAAATTCGTCCTAAAGCCCTAGAACCTTCTGTCTAATCCAGTCTTCGTTCATAATTCCAGCTACACACCACTCAGTAGATTAACATTTACACATAGCACTGGAAGACGTCATATACTTAAGAACAATCCACAAGACAAGGTCTAAGGCTCTAAGAATTCTTTTATCCCAATAATAGAGGGAGTAAGCTGAGTACTCGCTAATAGTATCCATCGAGAGCCATGATCTACACCACACACCCAACCAAGACAGAGAGCCAAATTTAAACTAGTATTGGCCGGCCAAGCCACCAGAGAGATCGGCTCCACTTGACCCTTTCTCGATATTGCTCTGCGTTGCTCATCTTCCACAGAGCAGAGAATTCCAAGCATTGAACAATTGGAGAATCGTGATTTCTCGGAATCTCGAGGAGTGCAATCCCATCTACTGTATTACAGCCAGAGCTCACAAAGGATCCAGAGACTATGAATCGGCCGCGCAACGGTAGGCCATTGTACCTCCCAACAGCAGTTGCTCACAGAAAACTACAACACATAGAGGGTATGAGGACCTGGAGTAATTATGATGAGATCACACACCAAGATTCTCTTAGTATACCGTTTTTTATCTAAATCAGTCACCACCGGCTACAAAGAGTAGAGCTCTCTATTGCTACACTATACATTTCTACATTGTTAGCACGACAGCACGAATCGGCTGAGAAGTACGTCGTCAGAGACCAACGACAGCCTAGACCGGCAACATGTTCATTACTCACAATATAGCCATCGTATACCTAGCGTTGAATCATAAAGAATAACCACGTCAGCGGAATCACGAAGCTCATATCTCCGATGGGTATCAACTGCAAGTATCTGATTGAATATGAGAGATTGATGCGAACGTAAGCACACAAAGAGAGAGAGGGAAAACACAAGAAGTTACTTTGCACTGCCATCACCGATACCCTATTGCGCCACAGCGCATCCCAAACACGAACCTTCTCACTCCGCGATCTGCCCCACACATCGAGGCATCTAAACATGTTTGCCCTTTCAGGACCTATTGGACATGACATGCACTGGCTAGATAGCAAAGCATCATTGATCTAGGATACACGTATAAAATGAAGATCAAGGAATTATTCACTTTCAGAAGTTTCACGCGATCTTCTCTTTGAGTTAGTCTTGCTCTCACTATCTCTGAATACACTATGCGTCCCCGGCCGATTAAGAGTTTAACACTCAGGTAAAATCGATTGCTCTACCGTGATAATAATATTTAAAAGATATACTTAAAGGTGATTTTAGTTTCGCAATGACAGTTGTCTAACTCTGTATCGTAAAAGTTAGAAGTGTATATTATCTGCGCTTTACGCTCATTATGGCTTAGGCATAAAGGTGAATGGTTAAGAGTTAGTAATACCAGCTTAGAATATACTAATATAATCATATACTTATGATCACATATATACTATATACTATAATATTAATATATATATTATAATATAGTATATATGTAATGTAGTATATGAGGGTACTAGTCATCTGGTATAACAAGTTTGTAATACATCTGCGGTTCATAAGAATAGTACTATATATATATAATAATATTATATATAGTATGGATAGGTCTCGAGACTTTCGGAACATTGAAATCAGTACACAACGTTGCTAATCTCACAATCCGAAAGTACTTCCCGAGTAGGGAAAGGGATGAAGTAGTATCCAGTACCGAATCGACAACTAATTACATGACGATTTTTTTGTATCTACGTAGGTTCCTGGGGATATTTTAGGTGTATGTGCGTGCCGTAGGCAAGCACGCACAAGGTCAGAGACCGTGTGCGTCCATTACATATTTTTGTGTACGCACGTGACTTCGTCACATGCGTTCATTACTCTTGAAATGGTCTTTCATGGGGTGTTTTTGTCACAGCGACACCGGACAAATGCATGAGTAGTTATGGGACAGATGAGTCGGTAACACCTTTTTCTCAAAAACTATTAGAGCTATAGGTCTGAAACTTGGTATATGTTCTATGTAGGTATTAAACTGATCACATGCGAAATTTCAAGTCTCTAGGATGTATATAGGGGGTACCTCCCCCCGAGAGCGAACGCAAAATATGTCGCTACGCCCTTTTGCCGCTTCCGAATGAACGAGTTCGGTTAGGCTTAACGTCTCCCAATCGAACCAGGTGTTCAATTGACCAAATCAATCAAAAAAATAGTTCCTTATTCTCTATAGCTAGGCAACTTTGGATGTGCCTGACGACTCAGTAGCAGTCATTTTTTTTTTAAATAATCCCCATTTAAATTGCATTAGCAAGAAATAATAATAATATTATTAATAACATAATTATAATAATTAACTAATTAATAATTTTATGCTAACTTGATCATCTCTTATACCGACTTACTTAATTCATAATTTCATTTAAAATCATTGACTCAACCAGAGTCTGAGAAACGCGCTTGAGTCAGACTCTTCCTCGGCTACTTTGTAGCTTGCCTCTGCTTATTAATGGGAATGATTTTGTGTGGAGTTGGAGTTAGTAATAATACGCTTTTCATATTATTTATTATATTAATTTATTAATGATTTTGTGTGTTTTTAATAAAATGGAGCTGTTAGTTTTTTAAATACGGGGATATTGGAATCGTATCCGATTTAAGTTTCATTAAAAATTACTAAATTCTTTTTCGAGTGTTGTAGGCCTATTGAAATTCAAATGTAAGAATATGTGCAATACAGTGAGTGATTTATATATGAAACCATTCATTCTCTTGCATTGTCGATAATATATATATATATATATATATATATATATATATATATATATATATATATATATATATATATATATATATATATATATATATATATATACAAATATGAGCATTAACGCGTTAATCCGTTAATTAACTCGTTAATTTTTTCGTTAACTTTTAACTCTTTCGTTAAATTCAAAAAGAAGTAACGAACTATTAACGAGTTACATTTGTGAATTAACGTTAACGAGTTAAATTTTCCCCTACATCCGTTCCTTAATTTACGAGTTTATAAAGTATTTTCTTATCAGATTTTTAAATTGTATTGATTCGGTTACAGTAACAGATGACATTTCTTTTGGCTGACTAGTGAAAGAAAAAAAAATATAAAGTAGGCCTAATAGCGTTGTAATTTTTCAAGATATGTATATTTATTAAAACTAAGGATTGGTATATCCTATTATTTTACAATAATATACTATTAAATATTAATTAAGGTATTTACGCTTTGGAAGTATTCTTTCAAGCGGCAAAGTATCTATAAGTCCATGCAGTGTTAAGCCGTTTTCGTTTTGCATTTGTGCTTAAAGTAAGAAATGCTAAAGTTTACGTTCGTGTTTACGTAAAATTTAGCATAAATTGGGAAAATCACTCACCAAACGTAAGAATTTCCTTTAATTCTGTAAAGTTACTATTTCCCCGTACTTGCCGAATTTAGGAAAATGCTTATGAAAAATGTAAACAAACAAGATGGGCATGAGATCCTTTTGGTTGATGAAATGTTTCGTTCATAAATGGCTTTAAAATCTAATTTCTTCCAAATCGATAAACTCTATCACAATGGTTGGTCATTGTTTGTCAATATGAAGCCATTTGTTATTTTTTAAAGATTTCTGTTCGTTCCAAAATTACGTGCTCCATCCTGTGTACAGAGTGTAATGTTGCAAACAAACGTTCGTTTGCGTACAAAATTCGTGCAAAGCCTGGTTAGCATTTCTGTATCGGTGTAGCACAGAGTGACAAAACGATAACGGCTTAAGTCTGATGGGCTTATTACCATTATTAATATTGATAGGGATATTGTTATTTATTATTATTATTATTATTATTATTATTATTATTATTATTATTATTATTATTATTATTATTATTATTGTTATTGTTATTGTGA
>JABUQX010063116.1:0-20000 GCA_015478945.1 Trachelipus rathkii
TTTATTAATAACAGGTTTTTCAACACTTATATAAATAATATGGTATATAATATATATATTAAAAAACAAATAATATTATTATAGAAATTATTCATTATGAAATAATACGTATATACAATTTAAAGATACCTTATATATAAAACTTTATATTTAAATTATAAATTTCCTTTTATTCTGTCAGTTTTTGAGGAGTTCACTATGTGAAACATTTTTGAAATTGAGAATTCACTGACCTATAATCACGCATAATTTTCCCTGACCAGCGTTGTTTCGTTTATTTTTTGTGCGTATAAATATCTATAATCATTATTGCAGCTATTTACTCAGTTCATACTTTAAATATTTATTAAGTTTATAAATTTAATTTTAGAAATTGTTCATGAAAATCATACCCATGGAAGTAAAAAAAAATATACTTTTTTTTTTAGTAACATAACCTTTTAAGGAATTAAATACCAAAATTAACTGTTGCAAATGTTGAACCTATATAGTAACCTTTCTACATAGCAATACCAATCGGGTACTCTTGCTATTCAAGCATAGTTCTATTTCTTCCAAAAAGTAATATCAGTATTTGATTTTGATAACAAAGAAAAGTAATTTATAAGAGATATAACATAAATAGCCTAGTGGTGAAATTAATCGTTCTCACAATGGGATCAACATAAATGTTTTCTATATGGGGAAGTTAAAATTTATAGGTTAAACTTTTTCTGTCTCAAGCATACAGTGAGATTTTGTATTAATCTCACATATACGCGTCTTACTTCTGATACTAATTAGGGCTTTCAGTTTTAAACATCTTTTCTCTGCTCTTCAAGTTTAAGATCTGGTATGGAAGATGGCTTTTCAAACCTTTTTATTCTTCTTCTGTCTTGTTTGGTATCCATAGTTTATGAGCTACTTTGATGCATGTTCATGCATATTCTCCTATGGGCTAAGAACACATTATGCCATATGCTCTTCAAACATTTCTCTATATGAGTGATAAAGGACACTTTATTTATGATAATTCCATGAGAAAATCCTTATATTGCACATTGTGTTCCCTGTTTCTTTGAGAAATCCAGACATATTCTTTCAATTTTCAACTAAATTGCTCTTACTTTACTTCAATAGGAGCCCTCTCTTTCTCATCTGGTCCACGATTTTTTGGTCACATGTCGAAAATAAATCTAGTCCTAATATAATAATCTTCCAACACAATTCCGGCATACATTGATTCCCAGATACTATTAGAAGAAAAAAAGGCAATCATCAGTACTCTTAGAAGGACATCACCATCGACAAAAAATATTTTGAATTTTAATTCAAATGGCAGAATGAGCTTCCTGCAAAGTAAGAGTGTATTGGTGCTTTTTGCTTCTCTGCAACAGAATTCTGTTTATTCGGTATTATTGGTGTACATGCCTCTAGACAATAAATCAAATCTTTGTTTCCCCTTGTTCTGGCTGATGAAAAATTATACTAGGATCCAATGATGAGAGCCCTTGGACAGGCTTGTACTTCAGAGGACATCTTTCTAATATCTTTTCTGTCATTTTGATTAGCACAGTCTGGCATCCAAGTTTGAATTTTAGGATATTACTTTCATTCGAAGTGACTTCTTTGAGAAGTTTTTTTGTCTGAAATCCAAGATTAATACCGGGAATTTATAATCACGCAATTAATTGTCTTTGATCAATGTAATCTAATGCGCACCAAGGCTTGTTGTAGCAGGCATTTTACTGGACTTAAGAAATTCTTGTCCAAATAATATTTAGTACGAGACATTGTAAATCTGAGAACAGGAATGGACCAAGTGGGTCTGACGTTTGGAACTTTCGTAAAAATGGTTCACATTCTAAGGAAAGCATTTTAAAAAAGGCCAGTTTGTTTACAGTAAGGAAAAAAAATATATCAAAAATAAGTAACTTGGTCCATGGATCATTCTTCATAGGTTTTGAAATTTTAAAATTTCCCTGACTTTTTTTGGAATTTCCTTGACTTTCAGCATATCTTAAAAAGTTTCCCTGACCTTCTCTGACTGACTGACTGATTTTTTTCCCCTGACTTTCTCTGACTTTCCAGAAAGTGTGAATCCTGGTAAAGGAATGCCTGGAGAAGAGGAATGTGAGTTTTGCAGAGCGCGAAGAAGAAAGGTGGCAAAATAGGAGTGAAGGGGAAAGGCCAAAAACAAAACAAAACGGCAGGGTTTTGTGACGGGGTATGGTTGTGGCCCACTTGGGCCACAGGATGAACCCTACATTGACGAGACGCGCAATGGTGAGGATCTGTCGCAGTCCCATGAAGCCCTACGGTGGATTTTTCTGACTGCGACGAGTTCTCACAAGGGTAAAATGGGGATGGTAAGGCTGGGCTTTCTTTTCGAATTGCGTCATATTTTTCTACTACTTTTCAGTTTCCAGTGCATGTGATGGACCTTACCCCAGTTTGGGGAAAGGTGGTGTGATATATATATTATTATACTATATATATATATCATATATATATATATATAATATATATATACCATATATTATTATATAAATATATAATATAATAATATAGATCTAGGTATATAGTATATCAATAGTTATAAATTTTATGTATATTATAACCTATATATATAGTATGATATCTATAGATTATAGCCCGTAGAGAGAGAAGAGAGAGAGAGAAGAGAGAGAGAGAAAGAGAGAAGAGAAAGTAGAGAAGAGAGAGAGAGAGAGAGAGAGTTCAGAAGAAGAGAGAGAGAGAGAGAGAAGAGAGAGAGAAGAAAAAGAAGAAAGAAGTAGTTGAGAGAGAAGAGAGGAGAGAGAAGAGAGAGAAGAGAGAGAGGAGAGAAGAGAGAGAGAGAGAGGAGGAGAGAGAAAGGAGAAGAGAAAAAGAAGAAATGATGAAAGATGAAGAAGAAGCAGAAAGAGAAAGAGAAAAGAGGGAAAGAAAAGAGAAAGAGAAAGAGAAGAGAAAGAGAAAGCGGAGGAAGAGAAATGAGAAAAGAGAAAGAGTAAGAGCAAGGAGAAAGAGAAAGAGAAAGAGAGAGAGGAGAGAGAAAGAAGAGCAGAGAGAGAGAGAGAGAGAAGAGTAGATGAAGAGAGAGAGAGAGGAGAGAGAGACGAGAGAGAGAGAGAATTTGGGCTACTGTGTGTAAAAGGATGGGTTTGAAAATAAACGTAGATAGCAGTAGGTATATGGTTGTGAGTAGGACAGTTTCACCTAAGGGTGTGAGCTATGTAATAGGATGGTGAGTCAGCTGGAACAAGTGTTCCATGTTGAGTTTAAATATTTAGGATATATGTTGGTATGTAAAAGGGAACGGATGATGTAGAGTGTATTAGGAAAGTTGTGAATGGCAGGAAGGATGGACTGGTTGCTATATTTAAATCAAGTTTGTAGTGGGAATATGTGAAAGGGGCTAAGTCTTGAAGTATGCGCTAGGTATTACATGAGGGGTATGTTATTACCATTGTGTTAATGTATAGTAGTTGAACTATGGTCTGGAATAAGAGGTATAGATCTAGGGAAGTTCAATGTGTTCAGATGGACAATCTTAGGGGCGTGTTTAGGCAGGATGAAAAGAATTGATAAAATGAGAATAAGAACGTATTAAAAAGACTCTATTGGGGGTGAGGAAAGGGGTTAAATGAGAGAAAATATAATGTAGTACATTGAGAACTGGTTTGGCACAGGTGGAGTACGGAAAGAATGAAATGACAGTCCAGTTTTTGTTAAGCTGTTAATTTTTTGGATTGTTATAGTGGTGAGTGGGTTGGGAATTCGACATTTTGGAAAAACAGGTTTTTCATACCTAATTGAAAATATATTTTGGGTAGGGAAGATCGAAGAAAAGTGGATTGAGTCAGTAAAACGGAATGTTTTGAAAGGAGAGAAATGTGAGTTTGACCGAGGCGAGAATAAAGGTGCATAATAGGAGTGAATGGCCGGGGTTTTGTGAGGAGGCAATGGTGTGGCCCCACCTTGGAGCCTGGTGATGACCGGCTTCACTTGACGATATGTCATAGTGAGGATCTGTCGGTGGTCCCGTGAGTAAGCTCTGGGTGGATTTTTCTGCTAGTAACGAGTTTCTCTAATAGGTATAGCAGAGGCGGTAGGCTGGGCTTTCTTTCGACTTGTCATATTCTTCTACTATTCTGCTTTCCCGATGCATGTAACGCACCTTACCACGATCCATTCTTTGGAGAAAAAGAGAAAGATAAATGATATTAAAATAAAATTTATAATATCTAATATAATATTTATATATATATATAATAATTAATTTATATATATACCAAATATTATTATATTATAATATAAAAATCCTATATAATAATAATATTACTAATAATATTTATATATCTTGCTTCTTCTTCATCCCAACTACACCCTTTTTTTTTCCCAGATTGGGAGTAAGGTGCGCAGCAGCATCGGAAAAGAAAAAGCAGTAGGAGAATATGACAAATGTCGAAAAGAAAGCCCAGCCCTTACCGCCCCTCTGTAACCATATTAGTAAAACTCGTCAAGAACAGAAAATCCACCCTAATATATAATATATAACATCATAGAATACCCTAGTCAAACATGTTTACAATATATATATATATATATATATAAACTTTATATATATAAATATCATATATATATATATATATTACTATATAATATTATATATATATATATATAGTATATTCCCCACAAGGTAAAGACACATGGGGTGGGGGATATTTTACATATCACTTGGAAACTGATAGTTAAGCCTAAGAAGAGTCAACATTGGGCGTCGCCAGCTTGCCAAGTCATAGGGGGGTTGGGCAAAGCATTAAAATTTTAGAGCTTAATATTATAATTTATATAATATATATATATATATATAGTTTATATATATTATACTATATTATATATATATATTCATCTTCCTTTTTAATTCCCAAGACTGGGAGTAAGGTGCGGTACAAGCATCGGAAAAAGAAAAGCAAGTAGAAAGAATATTACAAAAGTCGAAAAGGAAACCAGCCTTACTCACCATTAATCTGTACAGCATTAATTAGTAAAACTGCGTTCGCAGTCCGAAAATCCACCCTAGAGCTTCACGGGACGCGACGGATGCTCACTATGGTAAATCGTCAAGTGTAGGGTCATCCCTGGCAGCATTGGGCCCAACAAACATACCCGCCATTCTCTCATCATGCCACTCTTTCTTCATCGCCTCTGCCAAACTCACATTTTTCTCCTGCAGACATCCTTTAACTGACTCAATCCACTTTTCTTCTATCTCAAACCTGTTACAATACACACAAACTATACAATACACTAGACACTCTTAAATACCTAGAACAATGTATCCTTCCACATGACCAAACCTCTCAACATACTTTTAATTTATTCTCTCGTTTACTGCCCTTTCTTCACACCACAGCGAACACTTAATACGTCCCATTCCTCATTTTATCGGAATTCTTTCTCATCACTAGCACGCCCCTAACGATTGTCCTCTAAACACATTGAAACTTAAGAATCTATATCTTCTTATTCCCAAGACCCATAGTCTCACTACTATACAATAATCACAGGTAACACACACCCTCATGCAAGAACCCTAGCGCACTTCAGACTTAGTCTTTACATTCACCAACGATTTAATTGCCCCAGCCACCTTCCTGCATTCACACTTTACATATTAACACTCTGCCATCATCCGTTCCTTTCTCATCCAACATAATACCCTAAATATTTAACTCGACACTTGTTCCCAGCTGCTCAACTCATCTACATAAACTTCACACTGAAGGACTGTCCTCACTCACAACGACATATCATAAACCTACTTCTTATGCTACGTTTATCTTTCAACCTCCTCCTTTTAAACTCACCCCCTTGCAAATCTTTCTACGAAATCCTCAACAAACTCTCTCAGATTCGCACAAAGAACCAAAATCATCCTGCATCATAAAAGGTTAGGGCCATCCCTCCACTCATCTCCATTCTCCATCAATGGTCCTATTACATCCATTTTCCTCCATCCCCACCTTTCTAATTCTTTCATATACCCCTATCCATATACAATGAATATCCGCAAGGAAGATCATAACACTATACATTATCTCACTCCGCTATTTATTACTAAACCAATCACCTTTGACACCATTTATTCTTACATCACAGCACCTCACTATTCTCATACATACTTTTTATTCCTTAGTAATACCACCACCACCATATATCATTAACACCTTCCATAGAGCTTCCTATTAACCCTATCATACGCCTGTTCAAATCCATAAAACCAAATAAAAACAATTTATTCTTCTTCCCTTTCATTTTCTCAATCAAATTTTTCCCCCTCAAATCATTTTGTTTCAATGTAAAGATTTGATCCACAACATCTTTTACCACTTCTTAACGAACCTTGTTCTTCACCAAATCCAGTCCTTCAGTCACTCGACGCTTACCAACACTTTCGAGCCAAATACAAGCATAAATACTTCCCTACATAACACCTCAAATTCAATTAATTCCTTATAATCATTCTAAACAGTTCCTTTATCTCCCTTACCCATATATAAGGGTACTATTAGTGCTCTCCTCCCAAATTCTCCTTGGAACTATAACCTCCATAAACGCTTTATTACACAACTTCAAATCCAATCTAATTCACGTTTCCCAATCATCGCCTACCAGTTCTTTGATCATTTCACCAAGTAATTTCATATATACCTGCAGATTTACAATTCTTTAACTTTCTCACTCTACCCATTACCTCCTCCTTGCTAATAACCTCATCCCCCAAAATACCTATCGCTTCTTGCACCATCAAGAAACCACACACACAACATTTCACATCACCCACTCTTATTACTGCCGAAAACAATCCGAAGTGTTCTTTTCTACACTCGCCTTCAATCCTTTTCATCAGTTTCACAAAAACAACACCATTCCTATTTAACATTATTACTAAAAGACATAGAAAACTGTTCCCCCACCTTATTTTTCTCATTCTTAACTCTTTCGAGGCTTCCTATTTCCTTGTAAGAATCCTATTCTATTCACTCCTTCCAAACTGCTCATAATATACCTCTTCTCTTCTTCCTCAACACTACGTATGACTATCCTTTGAGGTTAATTGGTCTTATTTTTCGCCTCCCTTTAATAGTAAAATTTGCAAGCATCTTTCTTTTTGAAATTCATCATTTGCTTTTTAGTATTTCTTATTATATTTAATACTAGGATATAATAATAATAAAAAGATATTACATTATATATATATATATATATATATATAATATATATATCTATATAAATATATATTATATATATACCTATATATATATATATATTATATATATATATATATATATATATATATATATATATATATATATATATATATATATATATATATATATATATATATATATATATATATATATATTATATATATATATATATTATATAATATATAAGAAGAAACAAAACCTAAGAAACATTTGAATGGATAATTAAATGAAAAATATTAAAAAAAAATTATTTTATTAAAAAAATAGAATATCAAATACAATATTGATGCAATGATGGAAAATTCCCAATATAGAGCAGTTGCAAAATTGATATTAAAAAAGTAATTTCCTTGGGTTCAACGCAAATTTATCAACTACTGTTTGAATAAAATAATCATAATTGTCAATCACAAATTTTCTGTGTACACTCATCATAGCCAGTCCGTTTAACCTGTCGTCTTCCATAGTACTTCGCAGCCAAGTCTTGATCCTTCGCAGAGTACTGAAAAAGTGTTCTACTGTACTGTTGGTGCATGGCTGGGCGAGTAGTATCATCAAAGCCTTTTTCGTCGACGGAAAGAAAGGTTCAGTCTTCTTTAAGACTTGGGAGACAACAAGATCTTTTAGTTCTTTACTACTCAGTTTCTTGTCCTTGTAAATTTTTACCAAAGTTCTAGCTCTTCTCTAATGCCTTCTAAGTGTAAACAACTATAAAATGAAGCTGTCTTTTCCCCTTAACTCATCGATTGTTTGAGTAGCAATGTGGAATGGATTGTGATATGTCAATGCATAAGCAGGGGTATTTTCAGTAGAAAACCGAAATTCCAAAGAGGAGGTTATAGAATCTAGATATAGAAATTATTAAGGATCTTCTCCAGAACTCCGTAATGATTTGTGGGATTGGTTGCTGCGGTGCTGCGGTGCTGCTGCCTCCACCAAAAATCCGTGGTATATTCAGATAAAGTCCAAGTTGCTCGGCGATTTGAATAGCTTCTTTTAACACTTAATCGGTGATTTTTTCTTCATCTTTCCGGTGGCTCCTAACCATTTCCACAATATATGTAATATGCTGGCGAGGTTTTGAGCGATATCCAAGGTCTTGGATTGGAGAGCAATTTACAACTGGCTCTAACATCGCAAGAGTACCTCGCGATCAATATCATAGCCAGATGAATGACGACTTACATGCCGCTGAATGTAACTGAAAAGCGCTTTTTCTTGTGGCCGTATTTCCTTCAATGAAAGGATTTCTAATGCTTGCATCATTCGTACAAAGTGCTCCTTAAACACTCCTGATGCACTTGTGTTGTTCAGACCATCTGGTCTGTCATAGGCTGGGATGTTTGGCATTATTTTCTTCTCAAGACCGACTCGCGAAAACACGTAATAATGTCCTTTATAGTTCCCACAGTAATGGCGAATTTCTGGTATTGTGTTCAAATTATTTACTACTGGATTTTGTTGTGTGAATAGCAAAATAAGAACACTGCTTTTTTATACTTTTTTTCTTCCGCAATATTGCTTGACACGCCTCCTTCTTTGGCCAGACATCGTAGAACAGCCATCGAAAACCAAGCCCACGCATTTCTCGGAATCCAGTCCTTCGGTCGTGACAAAATCGTCAATGGCTTTTGCAAATGGTTTTTTGCGTCAAGCGCTTTCAAGTTCTACAAAGCCAATAAATTCCTCTTTGACTTCATCAGACTCTTTGACGAAATAGCGCAACCCTATGGATAATTGTCCTTTCCAGAAATATCAGCGGTTTTATCTGCTAGTAAGCTAAACCGCGCACACTTCCTTTACCTATTAAACGATGCTTTCCTTTATAGTCGTACCACATAGAGAAATGATCTCATTCTAAATCTGAACTGATTGGTATGTGGCATTTTTCCTTCCCCTTTTTCAAAATGGTTTTTCAATGGCTGATTTCCGGCATCTATTCGTAAGCGGCTCAAATCTTGCAACACTCCCTCATAATGTGCTTACCCCGAAGCGGTAAATTGCGCGTACCAGAAAATGTCACACATGAATTATTGAGGATAATATTTTTTTATTTCTTCTAATGATTTTCTTAGAATGCTGTTTAATTTGGATGTCTAACGGCATATCCTGTAGGCCAATCTTGCAGCTTCAACAAAGTTTTATGCCAATCTGTGTTTGTATGTCCCTTACAAACCACATGAACATCTTTATATTTAGTGAAAAGGTCTTATTGTTAAAGAGCCTAGGACCCTCTGAACGAACTTTTATTTGGTGGGAATAAAATACAAAACTTGCAAAATGCTCCTTTAGGCGCCGGCGAGTTAATGTCACCCAAGGTGAATATGTCTCCAACCATTCATAATTGAATTCCTCTTTAAGTTGGGTAGCATTTTCCAAAAAATTATAGGTCTTAAGTGGAATCCAACACTCTTTCAGTAACTGTTTCTTTTTCTCAGTCGAAATCATAGATGAATGTTCAACGTATCTACCAATGTCATTTTCGTGACTGTCACTACTGAAACGCCAGCTCCGAAATCTGGACCCATATCTTGCTCGTCGAGGTGCTGGGCCTGGGTGTGGGTTTTTCATCATGCGAAATATGCGAAGTAGAAGGGATTGCCTCTTTGTAGTCTTAGTTGACCTATTGGTATCTTCTTCGTTTTCATCGCTAAAAAAGGCATTTTTAAATGTCTCTTTTTAGGCAACTTTACTGCTAAACAATATTATATATATATATAATATATATATATATATATATATTATATATATATATATATAATATTATAATATATATAATTATATATAATATATATATAATATATATATTATATTATATATATATTATTATTATATATAATATTTATATTATGGTTCTACTACTGTAAATCTCTGCTCACATATAGTCATAGGCTATATAATTTTATTAACATTTCAATAGATGTTAACGAAATACCAAAGTATAGCAAATTGTTGAAATCCACTAAATTTTCTGGTGTGTTGTATATGAAAAATAGTTTTTTAAAAATGATAACTCCTCATATGTGACCGAGAAAGATTCTATGTGTTGCAAAATCCCTATCTTTCAGGATGTAATACCAAAATTAATATAATATTTAATTAATAAACGTACGTACCAGGAATCTCCTAATATCCATGATCTGATGAAATTGAACTATAACTTTACATTGAGGCGGTGGTGATTTGAAATAATTTCAAACGCTATACTTTGAACTTAAACACTTATTAAAGATTTGAGAATCCGATCTGAGCCACAAATCCTAGAATTTAATATATACATATTAACATAAAAATACATAGAATAAAACCACAGTGTCTTATCTATTAATATTTAAAGGCAGCATATAAATTGAGTAGAGAACCTCGCATCGTCAAGAGAGATAATGTGAGAAAATACGTATTGCCATACTAGCCTTCGCCATATACTCGTATTATATATAAATATATATATAAATATATATTATATATATATGATATTATATATAATATATATATATATATATATCGTAAAACGTACTTATACAGCCACCCGGAACTGGAACGTGGATCAATAAAATATTTCGCATATTATTATTATATATATATTATATATATATATATATATATATATATATTATATATAGTATATATATATATATATATATATATATTATATATATATAATAAGTAATATCCGTAAAACGTACTTATACAGGCCACCCGGAACGGGACGTTGGATCAAAAAATTCGCAGGTAGACTCTATAAGAGTAAACACTTCTAGGGGGGGGCAGCTGCCCCCCCTGACGACGCCCATGGAAGAGCATGTCCTAAGTTGAAAAGAATCCCCCCCCCCCCCCTAACCCTTTGGTGAGAGGCCATCGCAGCCAAAAGTCCACCCTAAATCTTCCCAACATCTCGACAACCATGCCCCCCCCCCTTCACAAAACCATGCCATTTACTCCTTTTATGCACCATTTCTCTCTCTTCCACTCTTTCTTCACGTTCCTTTCTTACAGACACTCTTTACGGACTCAATTCACTTTTTCTTAGGTCTCCCACCTGGTCGATTCCCAACAAATTAACCCTAATGTGTGCTTATAGGCACTGATAGGCCTCCTTCCTCTGCATTTGCACATCAGAAGGGAGGCCATGTCATGTGCAACCAGACTGGCCATTCTTGGTCAAATTAAACTAAGAACTGGACTCGGACACCTTCGAATTTTGGAAGATGTACCAGAGATACAAATGGGCATTGTAGTTTCGGACTTAATGCCAAAATAAAAAAGCTTTGGAAAGAAGTATAAAATCCTTCTTACAAATCGTTCAACCTGGGATAATGGAGGTCCTAAACTTGAATCAGGAACCATTATGTGGTACACTGATGGATCGGTGATAGATGGTGGGACTGGCGCGGGACTGGTCGGACCCAATTGCAGGCGCAGTATAGCCCTGGGTGCTTTTCCAACCATCTTTCAGGCAGAGATTTACGCTATAATGGCTTGTGCCAGAATAAACATAGAAAAAGGGATGCGAGGGGCAAAGATCGCTGTGGCAACTGATAGTCAGGCGGCTATCGGGGCTCTGAGCTCCTGCATGTATGACTCCAAACTGGTTTGGGAATGTCAACGTACCCTACAGCAACTGGCTCAACACAACAGAGTTAATCTGATGTGGGTGCCGGGGCATCAAGGTGTACCAGGCAATGAGGATGCTGATCGCCTCGCTAAGGAAGGAGCCGGAACCGCCTACTGTGGTCCGGAACCCTTCTGCGGACTTTCTAAGGCCCACATTAAAGAATCTCTGACACAATGGGAAACAAAGCTATGACCATTACTGGGACAAGCATCCCTGGTCCCAGACAAGCTAAGATCTGGATTGACTCTTTCTACGAGGAAGGCAAAGGAAGATGCTGCTCTTTGGAGATCTGAACGTCAACCCCTATCAGCATTGGACTCGAATTCTGACTGGACATGGGCCAGTCAGATATCAACCTCAAGAAAAATGGGAAAAGTTGATGTGATTCATGCGATACTGCCGTGAAGCAGTAGAAACGGCAGAACACATTCCATGCAATTGCGAAGCTTTAAGCTGGCAAAGATATTGGTATTGGCAGAGGAATGTACTGAAGCCTTACGATATCAAAACTTCGTCTCCTGGAAGAGTCCTGAAATTCCTGCGGAAAATCGGGATGAACCAGGAATTTTAATAGACAAGGGCGTGTCACAAAAGATCCAAGTGGGTCGCAATGACAAGGGGCCTCAATAGAGACCACCACCCTAACAATCTAATCTAATCTAATCTACGTGTGCTTAAACAACCAACTATCATTCATCTTATCCATATGACCAAACCATCTTAACACAATCACATTTATTCCTTCATTCATGCTTTTTTTACACGCCCATTCCTCATTTTATCAATTCTTCTCACACTTAACACACCCAAAAGATATTATCCATCTGAATAGACTGCACCATAGATCTATACCTCTTAATCTACACCATAGTCTTGCTACTATACATAAAAACCGGTAACAACATACCCTCATATAGAACCCGGTCAGCATCCCGAAAAGGCCAGGCATGTAACTAAAAAACTATAACAGGTACACGAAAATAAATATCATTTTATTAATCAGAAGACATTTTTACCCCGGAAATTAAAATTGTTAAAAATTGTTGAAAAATTACAGTTTTTTGATAAATCAAAGATGCAGCTTACTCCGAGAGAACGTAAAGGTTGCCAAATGTTGATTTTTTTTTTTAAACGGAGAATACCCACGGGTTAAACAAGAACGATAGGATAGAAGTCGGGGTTCTCTCGCCTACGGGGGAGCGACGGGGGGGACTTCGTCCCCCCCTCTGTCCCTCCGTCGGCTTGAACCCCCTAAAAAGGATATAAAAAGAAAAAATAATATTTTCTCCAAAAAACGGTATTTGGCAACTTTTGCTCTCGAGACTACTGCAGCTTTCAAGGTCAATCAGAGCTTGCACTATTTCAGGTCTAAGATATTACTAAATTTTAAAGAAGTTATTAAATAAATATTAGAATAAAATCAAATTTTTTTTTTTAAGTTCCTTCGATGAAATTACTTCCTGAAATCAAAAAATGTTATTTATTTCCTGTAGATGTTATAGTTTTCTAGTTACATGCCTGAACTCTTCGGGATGATGGCCTAGAACCCTAATGCACTCAAAACTTAGTTCCCTTGCATTCACCACATATTTAATTGCACCAGCCACCTACTACTCATAACTTTTCTTTACCCTCTGTATCATCCGTTTCCTTTTCATCAACATATAACCAAGTATCTAAACTCAGATACTCATTCCAGTTGCTTGCCTTTCAACATGATTTCATACTGTGGACTCTCCCCACCTATCATCATCACCTTACTCTTTCCTATATTTACTTTCAAACCCCTCCTTTGACACACCCTTTCAAACATCACTATCAATTCTCTCAAACTATCTTCAGATTAGCCACATAAAAACAAATCATCTGTGCACAATAAGCAGTGTATCCTCCACTCTCTTCCATTCTCAATCAAATCCCCTCCCATGCTATCCCTACATTTAGTTCTTTCATTATCCCATCCATATACAAATTAAATAGACATATAAATATAACACATCCCTGCCTCACTCCACTATTAATATTAAACTTTCACTCTCCACCCCATTTATCCCTAAACACACTTCACTATCAACATACATATCACACACACACACACACACACACACACACACACACACACACACGCACGCACGCACTCGTAAAAATATTATATACATAAATTTACTCAAGGTATTTGCTCTTCAGAGCTTTTTAATTACTTGATCGATCTTAATATTACAAATTGGATATTAATAAACTGATTCCATTTGTTCACAAAACCTCAAAGTGTTTCAGATCAATATTAACACAAACTTAATAATAATAATAATAATAATAATAATAATAATAATAATAATAATAATAATAATAATAATAATAATAATAATAATAAATAATAATAATAGTTTTCTGTTCTTTATATGTTCTTATACTGAAAAAAAATAACAAAAGAATCAACATACATCTACATATTTAGCACTTGACGTCTCTGCAATCATCGGATTATCAGATTTTATGATTTCCATGTCAACAAGCCCTTCATTAACCCAAATTTTAACATTTGATTCCTCCATTTCTGACTTTATTGATGCCTTTTGGTCTAATTCTTCATTTTTAATGATATCTGGTGAAGCAAAGTTTGTTTCATTGTTGGGAAAGACTGAAATTAAATAAAAGATGTAAGTAAGGCTAGAAGGATGTTTAATATATAAGTAAGCTTAAGCAAATTGTGCTAAAGATCCATGAAAAGAGGCAATCTCATTTGAAGATCAATCAACACTGTAAAAAATAAATAAAAACAATTAAAAAAAAACTCTTTCCAGTCAATAGGAAGTAGATTGAGATGATTTTGGAGCCTGAGTCTGGATTGGACTAATACTTAAAAACAATCATTTTATTGAGAGATGAATACAAATGAATGCATGAATGATTATTGTCACTGCCAACAGAGCCCAGGTAATTTAATACCTTTATATACAAATGAATGGACAAACGTTTGTTTCACTGGTAACTGTGTCTAGCGAGGCTGATCATATGTCTTTCTTTGTAAGATAAACCCTTATAAAAGGAATATTGTAAATAAAATTCAAATTAATATCAATATTATAATAAAGCCAATTGATATATTTTGAGTACATTTATAATAATATGTACTGAAAAAAATTACACTCGAACAGCTGAGAAAGTTGCATCCCACACTGATCAGCTGTTGACTGATGGCTGTCTGAGCTCGCTCTCTCTCTCAGTATTTTATTGCTGCAAACAAAATAATGTACTCTTTAATTTGTTGTAATTTCTTTATTAATTGTTGAAATTGTCTGAAACTTGCTCCAGACATTCATTTTGTACTCTTCTTTGTCCATCATAAATAAAATTTCATTCTGCTTAATGGTAGTTGGAGTTATTTAAGTTTTTTGAAATGGAACACACCATCAGTTCAATAAATGTAATTTTAATTCCAGGTTTGTTATTAAAACTATGTATCTTGATACATTTACAGTGCAAGTCCTATGCAGAAATAATTTGTTTAAAGTATTATAATGACTCTTTTACATCTCAAAATCTCCATAGAGTTTTTTCAACCAGTCTAATTTTTACAATATTTTTGGATAAATTTAAAGTTTCTAATAGTTCGATTTTCATGAACTACATAATTTTTATTATTTTGATTTCTTTATTTGCCATATAAAGAAAAATTTATTTGATTAATTAAAAAATGGGGTTCTTGGGGCTAGACCCTCCCCCTTTTGTTCTAATGCAGTTTGCCCCACATTTCGTGTAATATAAATCAAATTACTTATGTATACTAGTTTATGTATGCAATATATATATATATATAATATATATATATATAATATATATATAATATATACTATATATATATAATACATATATATATACTCTCTTTTAAAAATATTATTATATATATAAAAAAATAATATATATATATATTATATATATATATATATATATATATATATATATATATATATATATATACCGTTATCTTATATTATCATATATTTTTTTTTTTATAATATACAAACATGATAATTATTATAATTATATATATATATAATATAATATAATATATACTAACATATCATATGCAAGGTACTACTATATATATCATATTATGTAATATTACTATATATATATATATATTATATATATAATAATATACCTTATATACTATATATATATATTTACCACACTTCGTTCATTATATATATATACATATATACTTTATAATTTATTTAGCAAAGTTCCTATACCTATCAATATATATATATATATTATTAATTATATATTATTACAAGATATTTATTTATATGTGCAGCTAAAGTAGTCACTTAAAACCCTTTGAAGATTTATTGAATACCGACTTGGTTATTACATAAACTTATTATTCATAGCTTCAGAGTCGCACAGCAAAAACATTATACACATATTAATTCCATTAATATTAATTATAGCCCCCATGATTTTACAATAATCTATAACCCTGAGCGTCTTCATATGTTAACTATTCCGGCAATCTCCTCTCTACGCTTGTTCCCTTGGAAATCGCTCGACTACATTTCTTCTTCTTCTTACTTCTTCTTCTATTCTCCTGAAGAGTTCTCCTCTACAACTTTCCTAACATCCAAAATGTGTCGCGCCATTCCATCAACGTCCAAATTATTTTTTGAAGTTATCTTTGTAACAGTTCCTTTATTCCACCTGGTAGTACAATCATTATTTATTCCAGGCTTTACCCAAACTTTTTCTCCAACTTGAAACCCGCATTCCACTTCTATATCTGGCTTTAATTCCCCCTTTTTCGGTCGGCGCCACTCATATGAGAACAGACTCTTGTACGGAACCGTCCCTTCTTTTAGTCCGTCTTTTGGTGCGGAATTGTACCAAAACACTGCTTCGGCAGGTGATATTTTTGACTTTTTAGCCATTCTTTTTATAGTTCTGTGAAATCTTTCTATAATCCCATTCCCTTCTGCTCTATACGCCGCTCTAAACCTTCTCTCTATTCCCCATTTTTCGCACAATTCTTTCAATTTCTCAAACCTGAACACCGTTCCGTTATCCATTAACAACTCTTCCATTGGTCCTCTTTCGCTTATTAATTCTTCAATTTTCTTTACAATTTCTCCACCACTTTCATTATTCAGTTCTTTCCAAATACCAAATCTCCCTGGTCCACAGTCAATGACCGATAAATATGACTTCCCTTCGAAATGGGTTACGTCCAACGCCACTCTCTTCCAATTATCCTCAACACTTAATCTTCCCTCCTCATGCTTTGTTGGCGCAGGGTCGATACACTGACACTCTATGCATCTTTTCACACATTTTTTTACATCCTTTCTCCTCACGTTCGGGTCTACCAGTCTTGCGAGATATAACGTCCTTTCCACCCCTTGGTGATGTCTCTCGTGCTCCTCTTTGATCTCTTCCATTGTCATACCACACAAATTTATATTTTCATCTTCCTTCCTAATTAACCAACTCCTCTTAACTGTTGTTAGACAATCCGCCTTGTTTGCTTCTGACTTTACGAATTTTATAGTCAACTCAATTCCCGTTTCATCCACCAACTGCTTCAATATTCCCAATCTCCTTTTAATTAGAACCTCCGCCGCACCCTTTGTTTTGATTCTTGACTCTTCTTTCATTGTTGTTTCAATCCAATTCACTACTGTCGCAGAATCCGTTCTAACTTCAATCATTTCCATTCCCCATTTCAGTCCCATATTAACTCCTTTTAACACTGCTTCTAGTTCAGCTACATTTATATGACCTTTATCATCCTTCTTCCTTATCCAAGCGGCGTCCTCCACAACATGTCCTCCAATTTCTAATACCGCTCCCAAAGCCAAATTACTCGCATCGCACCACACAATTCCATTTTTATTTTCACTAACCCACCATTTTCCATTTACTGGATCACACTTTTTCACCCTTTCCATCGTTTCATTAAGCAAAATTTTTACTTCTTCGCTCACCTCTTCGTCCCATGATAAGTCTTCTGTTTTTCTCTTTATAAAGCTCGTTGCCACTCTCAACCACCCTGCTACCGGATAGTGACCAACCAACTCACCGCAGATACCAAAAACCTCTCTTCTCGTTATTTTCTCATTCAACTCTTTGTTTTTTAACTCTTTCCCTCTACTAAAAACTAAATCTCCACAACTTCCAACTTCCAATTTCAGTCCAAGAACCTTACCACCAACAACTTCTTCAGGCTCCTTTGACACCAATCCAAACTTCAATAAATGATCTGCTACCTCTTTCGCCGTTACTACATCCTCATCAACAATTATATCGTCGATATAATTACTCGTACCTCTTTTTATTTTTTCATTTAAACTTAAAACTTCTGAAATTATTCTATTCATAATTCTCGGCGCTGAGTTTAACCCAAAACCCATCCTTGTTAAGAAATAGAACTTTCCATTAAACTTTACTGTTTGAAATTTCCATAGGTCTTTTTCCACTCTGATTTGTAAGTATGCAGCCCTTAAGTCTACGATTTTCCTTGCGCCCTTTTTTCTTCTCCACTCCCTTAGTTTCTCATCGCAAACCGACACCCCATCTGCCGTATGACATGACGTGTATTTATTTAGTTCTCTAAAATCTAATACTGGACGCACTTTGTTTTTAGTTTCTTGTACCACCGCCATTAACGGAATCACACCATCTATCTTTTCTCCATCGGGCACAGCAACCAAAATACCATCCCTTATCCATTCATTTATTTCCTTTTCAAATTTCTTCTTTATTTCTCCTTTTATCGACTTGTTATATATACCTATTTGATTTGTTAACTTTGGAACATTTTCCTTCCATTTCCAACGCATTATCCACCTCTCCCCATCAAATTTTGCACAAAAATCTTTATCTTCGATACTCAATTTTTTATTAGCCATTGTTGCAACGTTTACATTTAAATCCTGCAACTTCTCTATCCCAAATGTTATTCTGTCTCTTGATAAACTCACACCTCCAAGTTCGAATATAATGTCCAATCCTAGTATCGCATCTACACCATCCAAAAGTTTTTCAACAACTATCATTTCAACCTGAATAATTTTACCAACAATCTTCATATTCACAACCTCTTTTCCCCGGCATTTCACAATATCTCCATTAAATGTTTTAACTATACTATTGTCTTTATTTCCATCACACAAATTATCACATACCAAACGACTTATTGCATCCTGAGTCCACCAATCCGCGACATAACTTCCCATTGATTTCTACCATTATAATTGCAAGATTTTCTACTGCCGGATTCATTCGTCCGATGAAACCGCCTCCAGCTGTCCAGCGGTTCCATCTTCTGCATTTCCCGCCATTCCGCATTCATATGCCTTATGCCCTTGATTATTGCACCTCCAACATGTTATTCTTTCTATATTCTTATCTTTCTCAAAGTTATAATAATTTCGTTGGTAACATTGTCTCGCAATGTGCCCTTCTTTATGGCAAATGAAACATTTAATTCCATTATCATATCGTTCTAAATTCATTTTTCTATTAACAAAATTACTTGACCTCACTTTACCATTGTTGCTATTATCATCTATCAAGTTCACACTTTTTACGGCATTACATTTACCTCCATTTATTGAAGCTAACACTCTTCCCTTTGCGACTAGTTCTTCGATCGATACTCCATCTAAATTTTTCACTATTCTAAGTTCCTTGCTGATGCTCATCGGGAGACCTACAATAAAAGCTTTTTTAATAAAATTCTCATCGTTAATACCAGCCGCTCTAGTTAGCTTTTTTATTTCTGTTAGGTACAAATCAATCTGTTCTCCTTCCCATCTCTTTGTGATCAACTTTTCATACGCTATATATGGGTCCTCACCAAATGCCTCTCGTAGTTTTTGCTTAATTGTTACACTATTCTTTTTTGTCTCATCGCCTAATTGTAAATAAACCGCTAAAGCTCCTTTTTCCAAAAATAAAGGAATAACCCTTTCTTCATCCTTAATTTTATTGATGCTGCAAACCAGCTCGAATTTCGTAAGCCATTCCTCAATATCTTCTTTACCGTCGTAAATTTTCAACGCGTCTCCTAACTTGATTTTATCCATTAGGTACCTTTTACTGTAGGCTCTTCTTCTTTCTTTTAAAGG
>JABUQX010063116.1:22500-32033 GCA_015478945.1 Trachelipus rathkii
CACCGCAAAGATAGAGGGTCAAGTGAAAAAAAAAACAATGGAAAAGGCTTTTAAAAACATAACAGATTCTATAAGCCTTTGGCTTTTGACTCGACCCTATCCAAAAAGAAGGGTGGAGCCAGAGCCCCCCCCCAGATAAGAGAACAGAACTCTATACAAGGGCGGATGAGACCCTTGTTAAGATGGTTAACTGAGAAGAGGAAAAAAGTCTCGCAGTCTAAAACAGAACTCCAGTTTCTTTGAGGCCGCCCCAGCAACCAATTGTGATGTTGATGTTTCTAAGACTTTTTTATTTATGTGAAGGCCAAGGATTCTATATTGTCAACAGGAGAGAAGAGAGAACCGTCAAAAGAGATAAGAAAGTTAGAAGGTATTTTAGAGAGGGAGATTTTGTAGAAGTTGGGGTTTTAAAGATTGAATTTAACAAGAATGCGGTTAGCCCACTGAGAAATCCTTCTAGAATCAGCGAACAAAAGAATCGAGAAAGATTAAGACGAGAGTCAATATCTAGAAGTAAAAATGGCAGCAGAATTGAATGAGTTTGAAGAATGAAGGTCGAGTCATCGGCATGTGAGTGGTTAGAGTTAGTGTGCAGCTGAGAAGATCATTAATGAAAGAGTAGGATAAAGTAGGAGATAACAGAAACCTGTGGAACACCACTATGGACAGAAAAAGAAGAAAGTCGCTCCATCAACAGAGACTCGATGTTTAACGGACTTGAACAAAAAGCTAGACCTAAGTAAGCAAAGAGAAGGAGGAAACCACAAGGATGGAGCTTGGATGTGAGCAA
Source organism: Trachelipus rathkii (assembly GCA_015478945.1). Taxonomy (NCBI): domain Eukaryota; kingdom Metazoa; phylum Arthropoda; class Malacostraca; order Isopoda; family Trachelipodidae; genus Trachelipus; species Trachelipus rathkii. Next base: position 23,291 of record JABUQX010063116.1, read on the forward strand.
TAAAAGATGCGTGCCATACTAGGATTTGAATAGGTCAAAGCGCCACTATATATTCGATCGTTCATCTTGCCCGTAGTGTCCTAACGTGCGTGACAAACCATATATCAGTTTAAATATTTTTGGTAAGCATTATCTATATTCTGAACACCAAAAGCCGACTGCGATCAGAAAGAGAGAATTATATGATGTTAAGAAGCTGAGATTGAGAAGGGTTCAGATAGTAGGTGTGTAGTATAGATATTAGTGTGAGAGGTTGATGGGTCAGGCGACATATACTATCTATATTCTTCCTTTTTTGTGCGTGCTTCCAAACAATGAGAGAAAGATTGCTAGTATTAAGACAGAGGAATATGTAACTAATGAGGGGCTAGGTGTCCAGCACACTAAGCACAATTCCCTTCAAACTCGTGTTTTTCCAACCCTGGCTTAACATCACTCAAACGGAAATAATAAGTGGCCCAGACTCGCAAGAGTAGTAACGATAACACATTTTAAGCATTGAGCAGGAGCGTTTAGGAAATTTGGAAAAAAAAGTTTATCTCATCACGAAACTCGAAGTGCTAAATACAAGTCTTTAAAATAAATCTTGACTAAGAAAATAATTTTATAGAACTCTAAAGTTAAGGTAACGGTAACGGATGTAAGAGAAATCTTTAACTCGGCTAACGTTAATTCACAAATGTAACTCGTTAACAGTCCGTTACTTCGAAATTACGAAACGTTAAAAGTTAACGAAGATTCATTAACGGCATTAACAGCGTTATAAGCGTTGTTAATGCGACCTTTGTATATATTATATATATATACTATATATATATATATATATATATATATATATATATATATAATTACATATAATACTATATATAATAATATATATGAATATTATATATATATATATATATATATGCCGTATATAATATAATATATATATATATAATATATATATAATATATATATATATAAATTTATATATATATATATATATAGAGGTATAAATTTCTAATAAAATATATATACCACAAAATATATTTTTTTATATATTTTTGCGTATATACATATAGATATATATATAATATACTATATATATACTATATATATATATAGTATATATATATATATTATATATATATATATATTGTAATTATATATCAGTCTATCAATTTTCAAAATGGAGCCATCCATGATATAGTGCTTTAATTAAAAAAAAAAAAAAACTTTTTCAGTTTTTTGCCTATAACTATTAAATATTTAACATATCATGTTAAATTTTATAATAATTTCTTACTAATGGGCTAGGCTATATATCCCAGGAAAAATTATTTATTTTGCTTTAATACTTTTATAATATTAGACAAAAAAAAAAAAAAAAAAAAAAAAAATACAAACCAAAAAAAAACAAAAAAAACAATTGTGTCATAAAAAAAAAAACCACCTCTAAAACCCTTCTTAGAGTAACAATATGTCATCATATTTCAGTTAAATCATTTTGAAACAAAATGAAAAAAATTATTATAAAAGTTAAAAAAATTAAAATTAAGTATACATAAAATTAAAATAAAGATAAAAACTTTTATTTACCTTAAATTGTGTTCTGATTTTGTGATGATGTAAGCTGGTGTAGTTGTTCAGACAGTATTTGTGTGCTGAATAAATTGCCCCTCCTCCCTCCCATCCTTTGAATTGGATTTGCAATCTTACACCCCTTCATTGAATAGGTTTAAACCCCCTACACCCCCTCCTTGAATATGACGAAGGGTAAACCAGCCACGTAAAACGCGAATTGATGCATACTAAAACCGCAAAGGTTGAAACAACTCGGTCGGCAATAGCGGGAATTGACTCTGCATACCTCAAAACATACTAGTCAACACCAAGCTCGGCTCTGTAGCTCCAGAAATAAAAAAGTTGCATAGGTGCATTAAGAAAAGGGGGGGTAGGTGCTATCTAACACTAACCCATGGTAGGAGTGATTCGATTCCATCATAAAACCATGGGAATCGATTCAGTAGTATCGATTATATACTAATTGATACCTATATCGGGTATATCCCGTGACATACAATATACCATGCTAGAAGCATTAGAAAAGGGGGATGGGACACTAAACCATGGTAAGAGTGAAACGATGCTGTTATAAACCACAGCAATCGACTCCCTATACGCTTAAAACTATAGAGTTAGACCACCTGACACTGGTATATTCTATGAATGATAGGATATGCCATGTATAATGCTACGAAAAATTATAACATTGCGTGACATATCATTTCTAGCACATACAAGATTGTGATTTGATGTATATATATATAGTATATTATAATATATATTATATAATATATATCATATATACCTATATATATATATATATATATATATATATATATAATATATATATATATATATATATATATATATATATATATATATATATAATGGAGAAAGTTTACTTTCTTACCTATCAAATCAAGTATATTTGAAATATTGATATATTTGAAATATCAAAAAGAAGCGAGGAAAATGTTAAAATATAAAAGTTTAATTTTAAATTTACTGAAGCAACTTCAACATTACGCGGCAAATAACTTAGAGACATCACATTCCGGAAGAATTCGGCGTCTCAAAACCAGTGGGCATGCGCCTCACGAATGAAGATGATAACGATAAAAAAGAAGCCAAAACTGCCGCCCAAAAGGCTGCACTCTTGCACGATCCTCTAAGACTGGTATTAAATCCGAACTTTACAGATCCGTATCTATGATTAAAATAAAGTTGCATCTGCTTATATTTTGCCGTAAGTATTAGTAGCTTACATTCGTTATTTTCTAAATTTGCTTATGTTATGTAAGGGTGAGGTTTTGTTAGGTTAGGTTTTATTAGCTTAGGTTAGGTTAGGTTAGGTTTTGTTGGATTTCTTTGGGAGAATCTGAAAATTCACATGTACATGTATTACACAGAAAAATGAACTTTCGCTTTTTTCTTAATGTTCACATTCAATATTGCCATGCGTTACATTCCTTTGCATCACAACCTTTAAATGGAAATATTGCAAAGAAACTTAAAAGTGAACAGTCACTTGGAACAAACTTTCCTAAATGTCACATTTCAGTTTCGCGTGCTAAATACTATAATTTATGCATCTCTTATACTAAATTTATAATTTAATTTTTTTGTTGAAAAAAGTGAAGCAAATAACCGCTCATTTTTGGTGTTTTTTGTTTTCTTTTAAATTTAACTTCTATTCATCCTTTTCAATAATGGAAATTATATCAGAAATATATTCGATATTATACAGTAAATCTACAATCATACGATAGGTAAGTATACGTACCTTATATATATATATATATATATATATATATATATTAATATATATATATATATATATTATATTATATATATATATATAATATATATATATAAGATCTATATATATATTAAATATGGGCATAGGGCAGGATTTCTCTTTAGGGGGCAAAGGATTGAGTGATATACTATATATATATATATAATTAATATATATATATATAAACGATAATAATATATATATAAATATATATATATATATATAATATAATTATATATATAATATATATAATATATTATATATTAATATATAATGGGCATTAGGCAGGATTATCTTATTAGGGGGGGCAAAGGTCTATGAGATATAGTATATATATATATCATATATATATATATATATAAATATATATATATATAATATAATTTATATATATAATAATATATATTAATATAATATATATATATATATATATATATACTATATATATAATTATTGCGTCTTGAAGTGTTTTCTGTAAATATTTCTTTTATTTTCTGCAATTGTCTTTTAATGCTTTGTCTGCAGCTGAATATCAACGGGTACGCCTTCCGAGATTAATTTAACAGCTTTGGCAGCCGCCAAATGCTATTGACAATACTGAAGTTCTAGCGGAGAACATTAACCCAAAGAATGTCAGAAGAATCACAGCTGATATAAGAGCACAAAGTTTGACTATTAAGCAATATGAAAACGAAAAACACATTTTAAAAATATAGAAAAAATAAACATATAATACGTTAGAATTCCAACTAGCTACAACAATATCATCATAGATATATTATTTTTCATTCTTTATACTACTAAAAACCTTTAAAAAGTTCCTATGTTCAAGCAATTTACCGGTGTTATAGAATTCTATTTCACCAGAATTTCCGGTGGGCAAGTGCCACCCCCTAGGGTTGGAAAAAAAACATTTTTCTTCAAATCGTGTTTTTTTTTAAAAAAAAAACATTTTTAATTTTTTTCAGTTTTTTCCGTTTTTTTCATTAAAGTATTTTTAAAAATAAAGGGCATAATAATTAACTGAAGTATAATTTATCATTTTTCAAATATAAGGATACTTGAAATTAAATAAATATTTCATTACATTAAGAAATACAAAATAACACACCTACCTGCCCTCTAGATTTTAATCAATTGTTTTTGTAACAATTATACAGTAGAGTATGTTGGCCATGCAGAACTACGACTGTACTGCTAGGACTTACTACTTACTATTAACTATGTATTTAATACATTATGTATACATATAAAGCTATCATACCTCTATAATAATTACTTCTAAATATAAATGTACTTACTATTAGATATAATTAACAGAGCTAAAAATAACGAATGAGTCTGAATGGCACAACTCAAAAATAATCTTTTTTTCAGGTGAAAAAAGAAATTGTCAATTACATTTAAAATCAAAATATACACAAGATAGAAAGATGAAGAAAAAAGAAAGGATGAGTACAAGCTTAGACAAAAAATATTAAATAATATAAAATTTTAATAGTAAAAAATAAAAAATTCAAACCTTTGATCACTAACTCATAATCCCCCACGTCCCCAGACCCTACAGTCACTTAAAGCATGAGTAAGGAATGATAAATTTTCCCTCGAACCACTGTGCCCGTTGCAAGAATACAGTACTGACGTACTTATTATGCTTAACTACTGTCAAGCTCATATCTACGGGCTCATCAGCGGTGATCAGCACAACCTTTAACTTTCTTGATATGACTATTAATGTCTGATATCTCAGCTCATAAGACCAGTATCGATGTAGAAATGACATGGTGGAAGGCGCAGGGGCAGTAACAGGCACCTCTCTAAGACTTAGCTGCCATTAGCGATAAATCATCATCTCTGCAGTTGGACAAATTTTCAGAAGTTCCATGTCTAGATGATGTAGCACACACAAACATAATAGTTTAATTGCACTTGTCACAACACAGCAACATAAGAGTCAAGATTAGATATTTCATATCACGAGAGAAGGCCCACTATGATTGAAACCACTATCATATCTTCCTTATACACAAGTACAGTAACACCGATTTTTGCTACATGCGGAAGACTAGCATTCTACAATTAGCTGATTAAGTATATTCTAATTGATAAAAACTGTAAATGATAAGACCATACATAGAGACAGAGTAGAAAAGACACTAATGAAGCCACAAACACAAGAAATTCTGATGAATTTCTATAATATTCATGAAAGTATATAATATTAACAATATTGCGAAAAAACGCATAAAAAGTTTTGAATTACCAAACTTCATTACAGCTCGTGATCCCACCTTGTAGAAATGCGAACCAACAAATATGTTCACAATAATAAGAGAGCGATTTTGCCCAGAAATATATAATAGGTTTTATATGTAAATTCCGACAAACTTATTTGAAAAAAACCGATAAAACACACAAAGCCAACTCCCTCACCTTCGTTACTTTTTCCCACGCTGTTCTTCTTCTACTGGTAGAAAAAAACTATATTTTTTAGTTGCACGGAAAAAAACACCGACTTGTTCTTTCTCTTTAGGATGCTAGCAACGCACATGGTTCATATTAATTTACCTGAAAGTATTGACTTAATCAACGTATAATGTATAAAGCTGAAACTACTCTATTTATGACACATCCATCAAAGTATATAATACGATAATAGCGTCTTGTAATATAATATATTACTATATAATATATCCAATAAAATCAATAAGGACAGGGGTACTCACCTATAGTCATAATAATTAAATCAGGAGGAAAAGAACGCAAATAATAAGCGACTGAACTTAACACAAACAGGAACAAACTAGGAAAATACAATCAGCTCTATCCTAGTGGTCTAAATACATAGTACAAGCCAAGCAAAGTCTACTCCGTTATGAAACTTAAAAAAAATTTATTGCATTATCCTAATCCCATTTATTCAGTAACACCTTAAATATTAGATATATCTTAGATCTGCAGGCGTAAACACTGTTGCAACTTGTTGACCTTGCAATCCCTTCATTAGAGTCTCAACTAGAGCACCAATTGGATGATTATTGACCAAATAATCATAATAAAGGTACTATTTTACGCTTTCTATAGGTGAAGAGAAGAGATCCGATAGTGATTATCTTTCTTATTTATGCAAATACATGATGCACTGTATTGGGACCTACATGAATCGCACCCGCGACACGGAAAACAGAGAGGAGTCACCACCCGATTTCAGTGACCCCGTAGTTTGGAGAAGATAGACGAGAGAAACCTCGCACTCTGTCCATCTTTAAGTTGTTACCCATTGGGGTATTCTTTAGTTAATGAAAATATAATATAGTATCAACTTTTTTAGGCTCAGAAATTATCTCTACAAATATATAGGGCAACTTCAGAGTCCACTGCAACCTTAAATTCAATAACTAATAAACTAGAAATTAAATTGTGACTCCTATACTTTCAAAACCTAACTTGGGCGTTAGATCAAACTGTGTAAGTCCCACAAGAGGAACTGTAAGTTTCATAGGAGGGGGTTACAGCTCAGTGATAATACTATTTTTAATTAAGGGAACTTAAATTTAAAGACACCAAACAAATTAGTGAAATGTTACAAAAGAAAATAAGAGAATAGGAGCTTACCGTAATTTTAATTACATCCGGTTAAATCCTAAGGTGATGTTTGATGAGTATATTGACATATTAGAAAATGGAACGTTCTTCACCGTGCACGGGCTTGTAAATTATTAAGAACTGAAATTAAAAGACAACCTTCTTCCTTGAAAGTTGGAATCAGAAGCAGCCTTCATGAATGTTCGAAGCAGACCCCCGTATCTTTGCATGGCTATCTACGCTCTTCTGATATGACGTCATCAAACCTCGGAATAATCAATGAATTGCAGCAGAAATCAAATCGGAATGAATGGTATGCCAATTCCCTTATCCTTCAAGTGCCACTCCACACGCTCCACCATCATCTGCTACCCTTTCTCCAAAACACAAATCACTAACTCCCTGGTGTCATAATATTTTCAACCTCCCGAGGGGCACAAAAGAAAAGCGCGAAAAAATATTTGTTACGCCACTATGTATTCCTTATTAAACCTCATACCTTGAGAAGGCGCCAGGAAGAGGACAAAACGAAGAAAGACCATACGTCAAAAGACAATTATTAGTATATTATGATCATGACTAATTAAATTTAGTGATCAACTTTGGTGTAAAGTGAATAAATTAGAAAATTAAGAAGAGCCCATCGATTGAGTTCTTCATAATCAATTTCATAATGCGGACTTATGAAACTAAATTATGTCACAAAACGAATTCATAAGACCCAAATTGCTGTGTCTGAGTATGAAATTAGTATTTTAAGAGATTATGAAGAGTATGTAAAGAAGTTCAGAGACGACCAAATTGTGGCCATGAAATATCAAAATTCCGGACTATGACTAAAATTCATGTCATAATAATTGATTTAATAGACCATAAATTGTGTAGGAATAGAGCTCAGATGAATTACCAGAATTAAAGAGAAATGACAACCTGAATTATGTACAGTAAATTTCATTTAAAAACCAAAAATATTGTGGTCCTTTAATGAATCAACATATATATAGAAAGATGTAACAGATCGGAAAAGATTCATATATAGATAGAGAAGAAGAATGTGGTGTTTAATAAAAAGTGAATTACACGCCACTGCTGATTCCAAAAAAACAGGCATTTCCATTGGACATCAGACAAAATTTGTGTGATATCAACTCAGAGATCTTATAACGGATTTTATAAATATATATATCAAGTAAATTCACAGTATTATTAGAGAATATTAATAGCTATAAATTACTTTTTTGTTATATGGACTAAAATATAGCCAATAAAATCAGTTAAGGAACTTACAAAAAAAACCTGTTTGCAAATGCTATTGTGTAGAAAGATTTTTAAAGCGCTGAAAAAATTTAACAAACGCAGTAATTGAAGCACTAGGAGAATTCTGTATAGAATCTCAAGTATTTTTAGAAATTCAGCATAAAATTTTTTACAAAGGAAAGTGTTGCATTTTTTTTACTTTATTTATGCCTCAACTTTACTCATGAAACTTAAGAATTATTCAATTAGGTGAGGCTACAGCTCTAGAGTTAATTTTAGACATAATGTACTTTTTTGTGTCGATAATCACCTTTAACAAAGCCACACCTTTTGTTGTGCAAGTTTGGCCAAACCTTTAGTTATTTTAGTGTACCTACACAACACAAATAAATCTAATAGATTTCCTCCAAGTAAACTCTTGATGCTGTCAATTAAGTTACCTCTTTATAATTCTTTGTATCCTGCGCTAATAACAATAGGAGAATTTTAGAGTGCTTTAACAAAGCTTTGAAAGACCAGAAGGTTGACGAGACCATGACATGTGACACCACTTAT
>JABUQX010063117.1:0-10000 GCA_015478945.1 Trachelipus rathkii
TTCTTTATACCTATCTTCTTGTTTCATGGTGAAGATTGTAGCGGTCTACAGCGCATACTTTTTGCAGCGAAAATGGACCTTTTTCCTTTACTAACAGTCTTTAATGTCCATCCATGCACAACCGTGGTAATAAGAAGGCCGTTTTCATTACCGTTCCACGATATCCCGAACACCATCCAGGAGTAAAAACCAACTTTTCTTAATTTTTGAACCCTTGTCTCCCACCGTTGCGAGCATTGCCTTATGTTTATATTGTTCAATTTTTCCTGATACAGTGATCCAGCGAATTTGTCTTCATAGGTGAATAGGTTTAGGTTTCTCTTGACCTAGAATAGTAAATACATGTATTTTACATCCGTAGTTCAGGACATTGAGTCTTAATAAACGACATTTTATAATGGAGAAACACAGAGAAGCAATTGTGTCTGTTATCTAGACAATCTATATCAAATTCTTTAATGAAACTACCCCTAAACTTCTCAAAACATTTTCTTAGTATATTAACATCTTGTATACAGTACTTTTCACATTCTTCATAAATATCGTATTCTTTACCTATAAACTTATTATAGTACTGTTCAAAATCTTGTCTTTCATTTGTTGGCATTTTTTCTATTTCGAAGAATTTCTTATCTGGAATAAGTCCTTTATAATTCAATGTGTCTTCATTTAAAAATGTATAGGGAAAGAAACCTTTGGAATTGTCTTTTTCATTGTCTTTTTCACTGACACCCATACATTTAGGCATGCTTTTCAATGCACATGGTGTGAAAAGCAATGTATCCCTAAACACTATATTTCCATTAGAACCCATTGAAATGATTTTATTGCCTCTTTTTATAGGACTGTTGCTGATAGATTTTGAACTAGGGTGTGTCAGTAATGATGCGTATACGAACTGATGATCAAATTTACCGCCATTATGTGCAGCCACAACGACTTTTGAATCAGGATTCGTCTCTGAAAACTCCATCAGGAAGTCTATAAATTGATTTACAGGCGTTTTTTCGGCTTCTAATTTAAATGTTCTTGTTCTTGGACCACAATGTGAACATACTTGTTCACCTTCCTTATCTGTACACATTTCGCATATCATCTGGCATACCAATAAATAAGGACGCAATTCTATTATTCTTCTTCCTTTATCATCATATCCTTTATCTTCCTGGTATGTCTCGATATCATAGTAACATGTATAAACCTCACGATCAGTATCTTTCTTCTTCTTATTTTTCTTTTTCATGTAGCATATGTGGTATTCGTCTTCTTTAGGCTCGTATAATGTACTGCATGTTTTGCAATAAGCTTTTGTGCAATCGTGTTTGAACCTACCGCAGCGATCAGCGTTTATTTGTTCCAGGCAGAGTTTGCAAATCTTAATTTTCTTGCACGTATTATTATCCTGATGTTTTTTAAAACATACTGCATTATAAAATTCACGATTACATTCACGACATTCATGGAATATACCATCGTGATCAAATGAACCTTGACACTTATCGTCTAGACACTGTCTACATCCATAATGTTCACACTCTAATTTATGTGCGATATTATTGCTGTTGAAAGTGTAACAATATGTGCAAAAGATACCGTTTCTATATGCCCCGTGTTTTTTGGTATTCTCAAAACATAATTTTAACTTATCTTCTGTTATAGCATAGTAATGATTTACTCCATCATGGCCTATAATGTATAAAGGGTCATCTCTGTTCTCATTGGATGGATTATAAAGTATTTTTACTCCATTACCTTCAGGACCGAATACGATTATACGGCATTTTTCGATATTCTCGATTTTTTCAAAGTCAGTTACTATGAAAAAATCTGTATATTCCATACCACATTTTTTAGCTAATGTTTTTGCAGCTTTCTCAATTGTATACGAATGAATACCTTTCGACTCTACACATTCACGAGCTATTTTCCTAAACAGAACAACAGCTTTGAAAGCACAGCCTGCAGCACCTTTCTCTAGATGGACTTTACTAATGTATCGATGTTGGAAACTAAGATTTCGTGGTTCAAATGTATCAGTTTTAGCAGTCATTACCTTTTCCTTTAGCTATCATGAACACAGTAGCTACTACTTTGAATTTGGTAAAGGTTGCCTTGTCACCGGACTGGAATGACCCTTCCAAACGTCTCATCATCTCTTTCACCGCAATATTGTCTAATATATCCCTGTAACTGATGTTTAATATTTTCGGTCAGGTGACTGATCATCGATCGCCAAACGTGAAATTGATTCCAACCCTCATACGTACCCTATCATAGTCTAAGTCTTGTAATATAGCATCAATGACTTCACTAACAACCATTTCGAACGATGCTTCAAGATCTCTTGGACCATGGAAGAAGTTTTCATCAATAACCTTTACTTCATATGTATGACGTTTCCATTGACTTTTTAAGTTTCTCTACAGAGATGTGCGTTATGTCTGTTATAGTGGTCTTTCTCTTCTTATTAGGGGGATTCATCCTCGAAGAGCTAGCCTGGAATGAATAGTCATTATTATTTATGATACAGTAAACAATTAAAATCAAGTTTTCATACAATTTAGGTCATTATGTCAGTAATATATTAGTTTAACCTAGTATTTCTCATTCCATATATTAAATATATTTATCCACACAGTAACAACAACAACATACCATTTTTAAACGGTGTGTTGATAACGATACGATGAACGCTTTTTACTCAAATGTATGGATGTATATTCAACACGTTTCTGGAAAAGAATCACTTTTTTAGACATATGTATAAATCATTTACCCTCTATTCTTAATTGATAATGTATTTAATTACTTTACGTTATTAATTATTGATTAGATGTGTTACAATGTTATTTTTAAATGAGAAAGAAAAACTTACTTAGCTGTATAAGTATTGATTTGGAAAATCCTCATGTGTAGATAAAAAAAAAAACTTGGATAATGATACAACAGGATCTAACGAAATGTGTCTTAAAGTGTTGATCGTAAGAGCTCTTGATTATGAATGCCCCATCGAGTAGCTCGCTGATTTATATATAACTCAGCTCCCAAGTCTATACAGTGCTGCCAGATCACCTCTGTATGATGCGTCGTTGCCAGACCTACCAGTTTGTTTAATAAATATAATAAGTATTGCATCACTTTATGCAAGTGGATAAAGCATAAAATCATTTTCATGTTTCGAGTTGATATTTTCTGAAAGGGGCCGAATCTAAAAGAGAAAAGACTAAAAATATTTCAGGTTATCTTCTGAAGGTGTCAGATGTTACTATTGCGTAATGTTTTACGTGTAGGTCTGGCAACGACGCATCATACAGAGGTGATTTGGCAGCACTGTATAGACTTGGGAGCTGAGTTATATATAAATCAGCGAGCTACTCGATGGGGCATTCATAATCAAGAGCTCTTACGATCAACACTTTAAGACACATTTCGTCAGATCCTGTTGTATCATTATCCAAGTTTTTTTTATATCTACACATGAGGATTTTCCAAATCAATACTTATTCAGCTAAGTAAGTTTTTTCTTTCTCATTTAAAAATAACATTGTAACACATCTAATCAATAATTAATAACGTAAAGTAATTAAATACATTATCAATTAAGAATAGAGGGTAAATGATTTATACATATGTCTAAAAAAGTGATTCTTTTCCAGAAACGTGTTGAATATACATCCATACATTTGAGTAAAAAGCGTTCATCGTATCGTTATCAGCACACCGTTTAAAAATGGTATGTTGTTGTTATTACTGTGTATATATATATATTTAATATATGGAATGAGAAATACTATGTTAAACTAATATATTACTGACATAATGACCTAAATTGTATGAAAACTTGATTTTAATTGTTTACTGTATCATAAATAATAATGACTATTCATTCCAGGCTAGCCCTTCGAGGATGAATCCCTCTAATAAGAAGAGAAAGACCACTATAACAGACATAGTGTACGGCACATTTCTGTAGAGAAACTTAAACGTCAATGGAAACGTCATACATATGAAGTAAAGGTTATTGATGAAAAACTTCTTCCATGGACAGAGATCTTGAAGCATCGTTCGAAATGGTTGTTAGTGAAGTCATTGATGCTATATTTACAAGACTTAGAGGCTATAATAAGGGTTACGTAAATGAGGGTTGGAATCAATTTCACGTTTGGCGATGATCAGTCACCTGACCGGAAATACTATGTAAACATCAGTTACAGGGATATATTAGACAATATTGCGGTGAAAGAGATGATGAGACGTTTGGAAGGGTCATTCCAGTCACCGGGTGACCAAGGCAGACATTTACCAAATTCAAAGTAAGTAGCTACTGTGTCATGATAGCTAAAGGAAAAGAGGTAATGACTGTAAAACTGATACATTTGAAACCACGAATTTAGTTCCCAACATCGATACCACTTACGCCAAAGTCCATCTAAGAGAAAGGTGCTCCAGCTGTGCTTTCAAAGCTGCTTTGTTCTGTTTAGGAAAATAGCTCGGAATGGAAGAAGGTCAATACATATTCATTCGTATACACTTGAGAAAGGCAGCGGAAAACATTACAGATAGATTGTGGTATGGAATTATACCACGATATTTTTCATATAGTAACTGTTTTTGAAAAAATCGAGAATATCGAAAAATGCCGTATAGTCGTATTCGGTCCTGAAGGTAACGGAGTAAAAATACTTTATAATCCCTCCAATGAGAACAGAGATGACCCTTTATACATTATAGGTCATGATGGAGTAAATCACTACTATGCTATAACAGAAGACAAGTTAAAATTATGTTTTGAGAATACCAAAAAACACGGGGCATATAGAAACGGTATCTTTTGCACATATTGTTACACTTTCAACAGCAATAATATCGCACATAAATTAGAGTGTGAACATTATGGATGTAGACAGTGTCTAGACGATAAGTGTCAAGGTTCATTTGATCACGATGGTATATTCCATGAATGTCGTGAATGTAATCGTGAATTTTATAATGCAATCTGTTTTAAAAAACATCAGGATAATAATACGTGCAAGAAAATTAAGATTTGCAAACTCTGCCTTGAACAAATAAACGCTGATCGCTACGGTAGTTTCAAACACGATTGCACAAAAGCTTATTGCAAAACATGCAGTACATTATACGAGCCTAAAGAAGACGAATACCACATATGCTACATGAAGAAGAAAAATAAGAAGAAGAAAGATACTGATCCGGTGGTTCATACATGCTACTATGATATCGAGACATACCAGGAAGATAAAGGATATGATGATAAAGGAAGAAGAATAATAGAATTGCGTCCTTATTTATTGGTATGCCAGATGATATGCGAAATGTGTACAGATAAGGAAGGTGAACAAGTATGTTCACATTGTGGTCCAAGAACAAGAACATTTAAATTAGAAGCCGAAAAAACGCCTGTAAATCAATTTATAGACTTCCTGATGGAGTTTTCAGAGAAGAATCCTGATTCAAAAGTAGTTGTGGCTGCACATAATGGCGGTAAATTTGATCATCAGTTCGTATACGCATCATTACTGACACACCCTAGTTCAAAATCTATCAGCAGCAGTCCTATAAAAAGAGGCAATAAAATCATTTCAATGGGTTCTAATGGAAATATAGTGTTTAGGGATACATTGCTTTTCACACCATGTGCATTGAAAAGCATGCCTAAATGTATGGGTGTCAGTGAAAAAGACAATTCCAAAGGTTTCTTTCCCTATACATTTTTAAATGAAGACACATTGAATTATAAAGGACTTATTCCAGATAAGAAATTCTTCGAAATAGAAAAAATGTCAACAAATGAGAAGGAAGAATTTGAAGAGTACTATAATAAGTTTATAGGTAAAGAATACGATATTTATGAAGAATGTGAAAAGTACTGTATACAAGATGTTAATATACTAAGAAAATGTTTTGAGAAGTTTAGGGGTAGTTTCATTAAAGAATTTGATATAGATTGTCTAGATGACAGCACAACAATTGCTTCTCTGTGTTTCTCCATTTATAAAAATGTGTTTATGCCTGAGGAAAAAATTACTATTCTAGGTCGAGAGAACCCTAAACCTTTCACCTACGAAGCAATTCGCTGGCTCATGTATCAGGAAAAATTGAACAATATAAACATAAGGCATGCTCGCAACGGTGGAGAGAAAGGGTTCAAAATTAAGAACAAGTGGCTTTACCCTGATGGGTTCGGATATGTGAACGGTATGAAAACGGCCTTCTTATACCACGGTTGTGCATGGCATGGACATAAAGACTGTAGTAAAGGAAAAGGTACGCTGCATAAAGTATCGGCTGTAGACCGCTACAATCTCACCATGAAACAAGAAGATAGGTATAAAGAAGCCGGTTTTAATATCGTACGTGTGTGGGAATGTGAATGGAAGGTGCAAAAGGCCCAAATCATTCAAGATCCTGATCATACCGAAGAAAACATAAGCATTAATGATTATATTCAGCGTCTTAGTAATGATGGTTGTCAACAGCTCATAATAGACAATTCATTGTTTGGAGGTCGTACTGAGCCCTTCGTACATTACTACCCTCCAACTAAAGGACAGAAGATCATGTATTTGGACTATACATCACTTTATCCCTACGTTCAGAAACGAATGAAGTACCCTTGTGGCACCCCTGAAAAACTAATAGGTGACAAAGTGCCAGACATTGAATCATTTAAGAATGGTATCAATGATGAATATTTCGGTGCTGCTTACATTAAGATTCTTCCTCCTCAAGACTTATACATCCCTGTCCTCGCTGAACGATCCAAAATAAATTAATATTTCCACTCTGTGTAAAATGTGTTAAAGAAAATTGTTCGACATGCACTCATGATGAGAATGAACGTTCTATTGAAGGTGTATACACAACACCTGAAATTCAGTTGGCATTAGAGATGGGATATGAAATACTTAAAATATTTGAAATCTGGTCGTTTAAAGAGAAGGAGTTTTTATTTGAGGGATATGTGAACCACTTCTTAAAAATAAAGACAGAGGCATCAGGTCCGCCGAATAATATTCATGAGGACGATCCTGATTTCGAGGAAAAACTTAAAGAGTTTGTCCGTCTTTTCAAAGAAAAGGAAGGTGTCGAACTTGATATTAACAATATCAAGAAAAACCCTGGAATGCGGTTCATTGCAAAATTGTGTCTCAATTCTCTTTGGGGAAAATTTGCACAAAATACGCCTACAAGAGAAGATGTAGTGTGTACTAGTGATAAACAAGTATGGGAACTAATCAATCAATGTGATATTGAAGTCCCTAGCGTTATACCAATAGGCTGTAAATATGTTGTGACAGTTGTAAAAAATGCACTAGCCGAACGAACGTCAACTGCAACAAATATTCCTATCGCATCGTTTACAACTGCATATGCACGTATAAAATTATACGAGTTACTTAACAAAGTCAAACAAAGGGCATTGTACTGCGATACAGACTCTTGTATTTTTGTTGCTGGAGAAAACGATGAAGTTCCTGAAACAGGAAACTTTTTAGGTGAACTAACAGATGAAATAGCAGATTACGGTTCTGGGGCTTACGGTGATTCCTTTGTGTGTACAGGACCTAAGTCTTATGCTGTTAGAATAAGAACTGCAGATGGAAATATAAAATACATTGTAAAAGCCAAAGGTCTTACAATCAATAAAGATACAAAAGACACTATTAATTTCGAAAAAATGTTAAATTTAACGACTGATCGTTGCTCTGAAAATAGTATAGGTCACGATGAGTCATTGTATAATGATATCAAAAACCATGATGTTACAGTGAAGGCAATGAATGAAATACAATTGTATAATGCAAACGCTGATGTTGATGTATACGATGACCTACCTCATAAAAAGGCTGCTCGAATAGACGAGTCACAGACCCATAATGCTAATTTACACGGAAGTAGCAGAAGGGGATTGTGTTATAGTGTTCCTACTACAACTTTTCAACCTGGGAAATTTGGAGGTGTCAGTATTGTTACCGGTACTAAAACGGTGCAACACACATCCAATAAGCGAATCTTTTTTAAAAATTCATTTCGCACTGTATCATATGGTTATAAGGGTACATTAATTTCCATTTAATATACTATAAATATCTATCTATGATTAATGCATAATGCTTATTGTTTTTCTATGTACAAATATTCTGAATAAAAAATGTAAATAATAAAGTTATTTATTAACCCTTAGCATAAAATCATTTCATGTTTCGAGTTGGTATTTTCTGAAAGGGGACGGAGTCTAAAAGAGAAAAGACTAAAAATATTTCAGGTGTTACTATTGCGTAATGTTTTATGTGTGTGTGTGCATCATTTATTCTTAGTTCATTACAATAGCTAGGTTAGGATACGATAAATCTTTGTTAAATATTACGGTGCTAATGTAAAATTAGCATTGATACGTTAGAGATATAGTTGAAAAAAGTGTGAATAGGTTACGTTTTATATGTAATGTTAGTTACTTACTGTTGTTAAGTATGGAACTTGCTAATGTTAGCAGTTTATTTGTGCTTGTTTGTGTGTGTGTGTGTGTGTGTGTGTGTGTGTGTGTGTGTGTGTGTGTTGTGTGTGTGTGTGTATGTTATTTATTCTTAGTTGATATGTTAGAGATATGCTTGGAAAAAGTGTGACTAAGTTACGTTTTGTATGTAATGTTAGTTACTTACTGTTGTTAAGTGCGGAACTTTATTAATGTTAACAGTTTATTCGTGCTTAAGGTGTGTCAAGTTTGTCGTTGTACATTATATTCTTAGCTCTGGTAATGCTATGTTAGCTTTATTAATGTGAAAACTTTGTTACGTTAGCATATATTCGTTGATCATTGTATAAAAAACTCGATTTTATGTTATGTTTAACCAAAAATGATACTCGAAATGTGACTTGAATCAATAGATCAATAGATCATAGGTGTGGTGGGAAAGGTGGGGTGGTTGGTTTGATTTACTGATTTACTGCTTTAGGGTATGTAAAATGCAAATTTTTACGTTTTAAACATGAAAAGCATAAAAATTTTTTTTAGTAGAAACAAATGTTTAAAGCAAATTAAACAAAAATAAATAAAAAATAAATAAAAATTTTAAAAAAATTAAAATTAAAAAAAAATTAAAATAAAATAATTAAACTTATAAAAAATAAAGTTAAAAATAAATTTAAATAAAAAAATAAAAATAAAAATAAAAAAAGAAGTTAAAAATAAAAAGAAATTAAAATGAAAAAAAATTAAACACAAAGTATAAATGTAAAATAAAACTTATAAAAAAAAATAAAGTTAAAAAATAAAAAAAATTAAACTTATATAAAAAAATAAAGTTAGAAAAATAAATTTAAATAACAAATAAAAAATTTAAAAATTAAAAAAAAAAAATTAAAATAAAAATAAAACAAAGTATAAATGTAAAAATGAAACTTATAAAAATAAAGTTTGAAAAATAAACTTAAATAAGTAAATAAAAAATAAAAATAAAAAAAATAAAAAATAAAAAAAATTAAAATAAAAAAATTATACACAAAGTAAAAATGTCAAATAAAAAAATAAAGTTAGAAAAATAAATTTAAAAAAAAAAAATAAAAAATAAAAAATAATTAAAAATAAAAAAAATTAAAATAATAAAATTAAACACAAAGTATAAATGTGAAATAAAAACTTATAAAATATAAAGTTAGAAAAAAATTAAACAAAGAATAAATGTAAAATGAAACTTGTAAAAATAAAAATAGTAAACAATATATGTATGTTTCAATTTAAGAAAAAATTATATTAGTTGGCGTTTATAAAAGAAAATGAGATTTGAAAATATAAATGTCAGTCTTCAACATTTAGAAAAACTGGTTATCTTTGGAAGATGCAATGCAATTGACGATATGTACATGTTAGAACAGAAGCAGTTATGTAAACAGTAATGATATTATTAAGCGAATGTTTACTAACTCGGCACCGCACCGGTTCCAGCACCGGTGCTAGTGCTGACTCCTCTGACTCCTTCTC